>JAZKJV010010092.1:0-64334 GCA_037367405.1 Ottelia alismoides
TAGCTCGGCCGCCGGTCGCGCCACCAGGCCCGCCATCACCGGCGCGAGCCTGAGATACCAGCGCAGCGTGCCGAGCGCGATCGCGCGCACTGCGGCGCGATCCTCGCGCGCCTCGAGCGGCGCCAGCGCGTCGTCGGCGCTGCGGCCGTCGTGCGCCACCGCCGCGATCGCGCGCACCGCCTCGGCCAGCGTCTCGGCGCCCGGCGCGAAGCGCTGGCGCGCAGCGCCGCGGCGCCCGCCCGCTCGCGCGTTGCCACCGGGCGCGCTCATGCGAGCCCCATGCTGTCTGGCGCGCTCATGAGAGCGCGACGCCCTCGAGGGCGAAACCGTTGGCGAACTCGCGCGCCGTCACCGGCCGTCGCCCGGCGCGCTGCAGCCGCGCGATCGCGAGCCGGCCCGTGCCGCAGGCGACCAGCAGCTCGCCGTCGCGCAGGCCGAGCACCGTGCCGGGCGTCGGCGCCGTGCCAGGTGCCTGCGCCGCACCGTGCGCCTGCGCCGCGGCCTCGTCCGGCAGCACGCGCGCCTGCAGGATCTTCAGCGGCTCGTCGCCGAGCCGCGCCTCGGCGCCGGGCCAGGGGTCGAAGGCGCGCACGCGCCGGTCGATCGCGGCCGCATCCTCGCGCCAGTCGATGCGCGCCTCGGCCTTGTCGATCTTGGCGGCATAGGTGACGCCCTCGGCCGGCTGCGGCACGAAGCGCGCCGTGCCGGCGTCGATCTCCTCCAGCGCGGCGACCAGTTCCGCGGCGCCGAGCGTCGCGAGCACGTCGTGCAGCGAGCCGCTGGTGGTGCGCGGCCCGATCGCGACGCGGCGCGTGCGCAGCACCGGCCCGGTGTCGAGTCCGGCCTCCATCTTCATGATCGCGACCCCGGTCTCGGCATCGCCCGCCAGCACCGCGCGCTGGATCGGCGCCGCGCCGCGCCAGCGCGGCAGCAGCGAGGCGTGGATGTTGAGGCAGCCGAGCCGCGGGATCGCGAGCGCCGCCGGCGGCAGGATCAGCCCGTAGGCGACCACGACCAGCAGGTCCGGCTGCCATTCGAGCAGCGCCGCGCGCCCGGCTTCGTCGCGCAAGGTCGGCGGCTGCGCCACCGGCAGGCCCTGCGCCAGCGCGTACTGCTTGACCGCGCTCTGCGCGAGCTTCTGGCCACGGCCGGCGGGCCGGTCCGGCTGGGTCAGCACCCCGACCACGACGTGCGCGGGCGCGGTGCGGCACAGCGCCGCGAGGGGCGGCACCGAGAACTCGGGCGTGCCGGCGAAGGCGATGCGCATCGGGTCGGGGGTCGGGTCGGGTCGTCGGCGCCGGCCGCGGCCGGCGCACGCTCAGGGCGCGGTCGCGCCCGCCGACGCCTTGGCGTCGGGCCGGGCCGCGCGCTCGCGCCGCTCCTTGTCGAGCTTCTTGCGGATGCGCTCGCGCTTGAGCTCGGAGAGGTAGTCGACGAACAGCTTGCCTTCGAGGTGGTCCATCTCGTGCTGCAGGCACACGGCCAGCAGGCCCTCGAGTTCCTCCTCGACCACCGCGCCGTTGCGGTCCTGCGAGCGCACGCGAATCTTCTGTGCCCGCTCCACCTTGTCGAAGATGTTCGGCACCGACAGGCAGCCTTCCTCGCCGCTCGCCTTGCCCTCGCGCGCCAGGATCTCGGGGTTGATGAACACCCGCGGCGCGTCGTGATTCTCGGAGACGTCGATCACCAGCAGCCGCTGGTGCACGTTGACCTGGGAGGCCGCGAGGCCGATGCCGGGCGCCGCGTACATGGTCTCGAACATGTCGTCGATCAGCCGCGACAGCGCGGCGTCGAACACCGTCACCGGCGTGGCGCGGGTGCGCAGCCGCGGGTCGGGGTATTCGCGGATGGTCAGGCGGGCCATGGGGCGCTCCAAGGTTCTTCGTGTATTTGACGCAGAAGTTTTGCTAATGTTCTCAAACTGTTGAGATTTAGCCGCCAGCCGGGTTTGGTCGCCCGGCCTGGCTGGCCAAAGGGTCCGGGCTGGACAACGAGGCCTCGGGAGGGGCTCAGGCGTCGCGGAAGGTCAAGGGTCGCTTCACCCGCCGTGAACCAGAGCACAAAGCCACGATTTGACGATGCTGCCGGCGCGGACGAGCGAGTATAACAGCCAAGGTCGCTCGCCCCACCCGTCACGAGGAGTGGAGGATGTTGTTGAATCAATCACTTAGCGGCAACCCGGCTGGGTTGCGCGCACGCTCCCTGCTGGCCGTGGCCCTGGGCCTGGCGGCACTGCCGCTGGTCACCGGCTGCGCAGCCTTCGGCAAGAAAGAAGAGTCGACCGCGGCGGCCCCGGCGCCCGTGAGGTCGGCGGACACCACCCCGGCCGAGCCGGAGATGACTGCCACGGAAGCCGCCGTCGCGCGCAGCCCCGAGGACGCGCCCGCCGCGGCCCCGGCCCCGGCCATCGACCGCTCGGTCGTGAACCCAGCCGCGCCGATGAGCTACACCGTCAAGCGCGGCGACACCCTCTGGACATCTCGTCGATGTTCCTGCGCGACCCCTGGCTGTGGCCCGAGATCTGGCAGGTGAACCCCCAGGTCGAGAACCCGCACCTCATCTATCCCGGCGACGTGCTGACGCTGACCTTCGGCGCCGACGGCCGCCCGGCGATCACGCTGGCCCGCGGCGGCGGCGCAAGGCTCGACCCGCGCCTGCGCAGCACCGAACTCGACGGCGCGATCGCCACCATCCCGTATTCGGCGATCGCCGCCTTCCTCGAGCGCCCGAGCCTGCTCAGCAAGGAACAGATCCGCGGCGCGCCGCGCGTGTTCGCGTTCCGTGACAAGCACATGATCGGCGGCGCCGGCCTCGAGGCCTATGTCAGCGGCCTCGACAACGGCGAGGTCAACCAGCGCTACAACGTCGTGCACGTCGGCGACGAGATCCGCGACCCGGACGACGGCGACGTGCTCGGCTACCAGGGCATCTACACCGCGACCGCGATCGTGATGGCCACGGGCGAACCGGCCAAGGCCGCGCTCACCGACTCGGCGCGCGAGACCCTCGAGGGCGACCGCCTGCTCGGCACCGAGGGCGACGTGCCGCTGAACTTCGTGCCGCGCGCGCCGGCCACCGACGTGCGCGGCCAGATCATCTCGGTCATCGACGCGACCAAGCTGATCGGCCAGTACAAGATCGTCGCCATCAACCGCGGCGCGAAGCACGGCCTCGAGCCGGGCCACGTGCTCGCGATCGACGAGGCCGGCGAAGTGGTGCACGACAAGACCCGCAAGAACGAAGGCGGCGTCAAGGCCTCGCGCGCCTTCGCGAAGAAGGTGCAGCTGCCGAGCGAGCGCATCGGCACGCTGCTGGTGTTCCGCGTGTTCGACCGCATGAGCTATGCGCTCGTGGTCGGCGCCACGAACCCGATCCGCATCGCCGACGTGGTGCGCAAGCCGTAGGCGGGCGGGTAAGGCTGGAAGCCAGACCCCGTCCGGTCCACTCGATCGCCAACTGCGTGACGCGCCGCCCTCGGGCGGCGCGTTCGTTTCAGCGCCCGCCAGATCGGCAAACATCCCACCGCTCCCGTTGCCGGCCGAGCCGACACCGATACCCGGAGGACTTCCGCAAAGCTTCCCGATCCCTTCAGGCACGCCGGTACCGGCAAGCCTGGAATGCGCCCAAGTCAGGCACGACGCGCATGGCCAGGAGCGAAACGATGAGCGTGAGAGGATCGAGCCCGCGCCGGCGGGCGTGCGTCGCCGCGATGCTCGCGGCCGGTTCCGCTCATGCCGCGCCGGGAGACCTGGATCCGACTTACGGCACCGGCGGTCGCGCCGCGCTGGAAGCACCGCCGCATGCCATCGGCGCCCTTGTCCCGGTCGCCGGCGACCAGGTGATCTACAGCGCGTGGTCGGGCGCAGGCGTACGAGTGCGCAGGCTCGATGCGCGGGGCCAGCCAGACCCGCGCTTCGGCACGGGTACCGATCTCGCGGCCGCGAATGTCGGCAGCGTCGGAGCCGTAGCAGCCGACGGCCGGCTGCTGTTCGGAATCATGGCCGAGGAAACCGTCGACGGCCGTGTCCGCGGCTTCATGGCCGTGCTGCGGGTCCAGGCCGACGGCCGGCCCGACACCGGATTCGGTACCAAACGCGACGGCGTCGCGACACTCAGCTGGCTTCCTCCGGGCCCGGGCCACTGGTCGCACTCGCCGCCTATCCCGATGGTCGTGTCGCCGTCGCCGAGTACGACGGCTCCTTCGAGCAATCCTGCGGCGACGCCTACATTCACCGCCTCCGCAACGACGGCACCGAGGACCCGGCCTTCGGAGGCGGCAACCCGGTGCGACTGCGCAACGTCGACAGCGGCTGCGATCCGCCGACGCTCGCGCCACAGGCCGACGGCTCGCTTTTCATCGCCTTCGGCAACAGGGCATTCCGGCTGACGGCGAGCGGCGCCACGGACCCCGGCTTCGGCACTGACGGCGCGACGGCCACCAGCGCAGATCGGACGTATCGCACCGCCAGCCTCGCGGGCGGCGGCTATCTCGTCGCCAGCCGCTACGATCCTGCGGGTCGCGGCGGCAGCGCGTCGATCCGGCTCGCGCGCTTCCTGCGCACGGGCCAGCTCGATCCGGCGTTCGGCGCCGGTACGGGCAGCGTGACGATCTCCGCCGGTGTGGCACTGACTGGCCGCAACGATCTACTCGAGGAAGTTCGCGACCTGGTGATCTCCCGCGACGAGCGCCAGATCTACCTGCTGGTGGACATACGCAGCACCGACCTGGCGCCGCGACCGGCGCGCTACGCCTGTCTCGCCGTGGCGCGTACGACGGCTGCCGGCACGCTCGATCCCAGCTACGGCCGCAATGGCGTCGCCTGTTTGCTGCGAGGCTCGCAGGGGAGCAGCGAGTTCGAGAGCCTCGTACACCGCGAGGACGGAAGCGTGCTTGTCGACAGCCGGTTCGCGCCGGGCAGCAACCTGCGGCGACTGGTCGACGACGCGACGCCCAGCCCCGGCATCCTCAGCATCCAGTCCGACCTCGGCAGCGTCGAGTCCACCGGTCGAGTGACGGTGACGATCGGCCGCTCGGCGGGCGCATCGGGTGCGGTGAGCGGAATCGACCCGCGACGTCGCGGGCGCGTTCGACCCTTCAAATCTCGCCACCAGCGGCCAGGACTATCGGCCGGTGTCCGGACGGCTCGACTGGGCGAGCGGTGACAGCAGCGACCGCACCGTGACGATCGATCTCGTCGACGACAGGCTCGAGGAGAATCCGGAGTACTTCGACCTGGCCTTGGCCAACGCGACCGGCGGCGCGACCCTGATCGGGGCGACGCGCACGATCCAGATCGATGACGACGACAGGCGGATCACGGCCACGCCGACCACGGGCGGGCCGGCGACGGCAGCAGGCAGCAGCGGTGGCGGTGGCGGTGGCTCGACCGGCTTGTCGACGCTCGCGACGCTGCTGGCGTTGCTGCTGGCCGGCAGGCGCGCCACGGTTCCGACATCACGGAAGCCGAGCCCGATCCGTCCCGCGGCGCACTGGCTGGCTCAGCGCCGGTAGCGCACGGTGATGCCGATCCGGCGTCCGTCGCCGTGTACCAGATCCTGCGGTCGTGGCGTCGTGGGGTAGAACTGCGGCAGCCGCGTCGCCATCGCGCGAACGTAGCGGTCATCACCGAGGTTGCGCGCCCAGGCCTCGATCTCCCACGGCGTGCGGCGCAATCCGGCGCGCACGTCGAGCAGGGTGCGCTCGCCGAAGCGTGCGCCGTTGATCGAGCGGTCGAAGGCATCCGACTGGTGCGCCAGGTCGGCGCGGGCGAACGGTAGCCAGGAGTCCCCACGCGACGGTGCCTGCCAGGCGAGCGCGACGTTCCATTGCAGGCGGGGTGCGCGCTGCGTGACGTTGCCGTCGATCCACGGCACGGCGACCGCACCTGCAACACCGGGGAATCGCGTTACGCCGATCGTGCACAGCGACGAGCTGGTGTTGCTGGCCGTCAGCCCGCAGAAGGCCCCCGACCCGGGATCCTCGCTGCCGGCGCGATACCGGGCATCGGTCCAGGACAGCGACGCCTGCATGCGCCACGCGGGTGCCGGGCGTGCGTCGATCGCGAGTTCGAGGCCCCCGTGGCGATGCCGGCGGTGTTGCGCGTGATCAGCGCGGTGACGCCGCGGGAGTTCGAAAAGCCGGTGATCTGCGTGTCGGTCCAGTCGATCCAGTACAGCGTGGCGCTGGCCCACAGTGCGTCGTCGCCGGCGAAGCGCGCACCGAGTTCGTAGGTCCAGTTGAACTCCGGCGCGAATCGCTGCTCGTCGGCGTTCAGGCCTGGCACCGCGTTCACGCCACCCGAACGTGCGCCCTTCGCCGCCGAGGCATAGCCCATCCATCGCGGCGAGAGCCGCAGGTCGGCACTGACGCGCGGCGTCACGTCGTCGAAGCGCAGCGTGCCGATCGCGCGCCCGAAGCCTGGCGCGAAATTCGCGGTGCGGCTGTCGACCTCGAGACGCTCGCGCGTCACGCGCGCCTCGAGCCTCAGACGAAGTTCCTCGAACGGACGCCAGTCCACGGCGCCGAACACCGCGACCGTGCGACGCTCCGATTCCGTGCGCAGGAACTCCACGGCCGCTCGCGCCGGATCGGCGACCAGCGCGCGGTTGGCGTTCGACAGCGGGCCCGCCAGCAGCGGCGTCGCCGGCAGCAGGGCCGTCAGACGCTCGAACGGTTGCAGGTCGCCGCGACCGAAGCCGAGCGCAGTCCTCGCGGTGTCGCGAGTACGGAATGCCGTGAGGCCCGCCAGCCATTCGATCGGGCCGCGCCCGCCGCGCAACCGCAGCTCCTGGCTGATCTCCTCGGCCGCAGGCGACTGGCGGAACGTCGAGTCGACTGCCGCCAGGCGAACGACGGGACGCACCACGCCGCCGGGCGCCGGACAGCCGAGCCGATCGTCGCAGACCCCGAACGTCTCGCCGCCGGCGCCGCCGTCGAAGTCGCGCACGATGCGGCTCCAGCCGCGATACCAGGTCGTGTCGCTCTCGACTTCGATCCCGCCGATCGCGCCAGCCACGTGCAGCCGCGCCTGGCGCGCGTCGCTCTCGCTGTCCGGCAGGCCCGGCGACACGGCGAAGCGCGTGGCCACCGGCACCGGCCCACAGTAGTAGCTCCAGGCACCGGTCTGTGGATCGCGCGCGCCGCAGTTGTAGTCGCGGTAATCGAGTACCGCGCTCGGTGGCAACGCCGCCCGCTGCGACTGCAGGCGTGCCGCGAGCGAGACCTGCCACTCGGCATCCGCCGGCGTCGCCACCGTCAGCGCCGCGCTGCGGCGCGCGAATCCTCCGAGCCGGGCGTCGGGATCGGCAAGGTTGCGCTGCGTGCCGTCCTGTTCGCGCCAGCCGAGTGCGACACGCGCGCGGACGCGCCCGCCGGCGAGCGCGCCCGACGCATACGCCTGCGCCGCACGCGTGGCGGCGTCGCCGAGTTCGACCAGGACGCCCTGCTCGGGTGTCGCGCCGGGCGCCCGCGGTACGTAGTGCAGGGCACCGGCGAAGCTGCTGTGCCCGAAGAGCGCGCTCTGCGGGCCCCGCACCACTTCGAGCCTCTCGAGGTCGAGCGGCTCCACGTCCATGCCGACGCGGTTCGCCTGATAGACGCCGTCGACGAAAACCCCGACGTTGTCGCCGCCGAAGGTCGGCTGCGACTGACCGCGCATCACCGGCGCCGCGCCGAAGCCGCCCCACATCGATTCGAAATAGAGGCCGGGTGCATGCGCCGCGACACCGTAGAGATCGACGATTCCCGCCGCCTCCAGCGTGCGGCGATCGAGCACCGCGACCGCCAGCGGCAACTCGCGCAGGGCCTCGCTGCGACGGCGCGCCTCGACCACCACCTCTGCGAGCGACAGCGGATCCGCGGGGCGCGCGGCCTCGACGGCAGGATCGGCGCCCGAGGCGCTGGAGGCGGCGGTGGCGACGAGGCAGGCCACGACGATGACCGCGGCATCGCGACTCGCCTGCGCCATCCGCGTGGACATCATCGCGTCGACGCGTCGCCGGAATGGCTGGCGGGCTGGCTGGAGGACTGCCCGCGCACCGGGATCTCGCCCCTCGCGCGCAGCCGCTCGACCGCCTGCCGCTCGAGTGCGGCATGGCTGACGACCGCGCGAAAGATCTCGACGAAGCGCGGATCGCCGCGCACCGGCTCGAACACCGGGTCGAGCCGCTGCGTATACCACCACTGGTTGTAGTCGTGGTCCTCGGCGAACGAGGCCGCGAGGTCGCGCAGCGCAAGATCGCGTTCGCCGAGCAGCATGCGCGCCTGCGCGCGGGTGCGCCGCTTGTAGACCGCGCCGAATCGGGTGTCCGCGTCGATCCAGCGGATCGCCTCGCGCAGCAGCGACTCGGCCTGCGCGCGCTCCCCCTGAGCCTGCAGCAGGTGCGCGAGCGGCACGGTCACGCGGAAGTTGCCGACATCGAGCTTCGGCGACGCATCCGCCGCCAGCGCATAGCGTTCGCGCAGCAGCGCGATCGCGCGACGGGTCTCGCCGCGGCGCAGGGCGTCGTCGCGCAGCGCCTCGACCACGCCCCAGCTCTCGTTGAAGCCGAAGGCATAGCCGAGCGGACCGCGCGCCGCGTCCGCAGCCGCCTGCCAGCGACCGGCGTACTGTTCGAGCACCGGAAGCGCCGACTGGCGGCTCACCGGCGTCAGCGCCGCGACCTCGCGCGCCGCCGCCTCATCGCCTACATCGAGGTAGAACGCGACTGCCGTGTGTGGCGCCCACGGGTTCTGCGGATCGACCCGGATCGCGCGCTCGATGATCGCGATCGCTTCGGCGGGCCGCGCATGGTTCATGGCGCGGTACTTCGCGGTGCGCTGCAACGCGGGATAGAACTCCGGGTCGAGCTCCAGCAGCGCCAGCATCTCCGCCTCGCCGCGCACCACGCCGGCACGGAAGCCGCGCATCGCCTCGCGGAACCGCGCCCGGCCCGACAGCGGGTCGATCCAGAGCACGTGCTCGAGGATCCTGCCCGCCTCGGCCGCACGCGCGCCGGGCGCGGCACCGCGCGCGGCACGACCGGCGGACTGCTGACTCGAGGGATCGAAGCCCGAGCCCAGCACGCGCGCCGCCGCGGCCGTGCCGTCGGTGATGTCGAGGAATTCCGAGAACGCGATCAGTCCCCGGCTGTTGCTCGGGTCGAGCAGCGCGGCACGACGGAAGGTCGCCTCCCGCTCGCGATCGTCGAGATCCTCCCACATCGCCCGCGCGAAGTGCGCCATGCCTGCGTTCGGGTCGAGCGCCAGCGCGCGCTCCAGCGAGGCACGATAGCGCGCACGTACCGGCCCGAGATCGTCGCGCCGCAGGCCCGCGGCCTGCATGCGCGCATCGAACAGCGCCGCATGCGCCGCGGCGAACTCGGGGTCGAGCGCAATCGCCCGCTCGAACTGCGCCGCGGCCGCCTGCGCCTCGGCCACCGTGAAGCGACCGACCAGCGCGCGTCCCCGCAGATAGGCCAGGTAGGCCTCGATGTTGTCGCTGCGCGCGCCACCGGGCCGCGCGCGCCGCAGTCCCTCGACACGCGATTCCAGGGCCGCGGCGACCTGGCCGGCGATCTCGTCCTGCACCTCGTAGAGCCGCGCGATCGGGGCGATCGAAGCTCGTCGACCAGATCTGGACCGCCTCGCGCGCATCGACGAGCCGCGCCGTCACGCGCAGCACGTCACCGCGGCGCTGCACGCTGCCCTCGACCAGCCACGCGGCATTCAGCGCGCGGCCGGTCTCGCGTACGTCGACCTGCGGCGTGCCGAAGCGGAACGACGAGTCGCGCGCCACAACGTTCAGGCCCTCGATCGTCGAGAGCCGGCTCAATGCCATCTCCGGCAGGCTGAGCGCGATGAAGGCGTCGTCGGGCGAGGCGCTGAGGTTCTTGAAGGGCAGCACGGCGACGGTGCGGGCAATGCGCTCCGTCGCCAACGCCGGCGGCGGTCCGCCTGCGGCACTCGCGGCATCGGCGACAGCCGCGGGCTGCTTCGGGGCGCGCGCGACCCACAGCGCGCCGAGCCCCACGACCAGCACGCCGGCAACGAGCGCTGCAGGCTTCCAGCGACGCCACGTACCGGGCAGCGGCACGCCCGATGGCGACTTCGCCTCAGGCTCGACCGGCGGCTCCACCTCCAGCGCGGGCGCCGTCGCCACGACCAGACCGGCCTGGTGCCCGGCGCCGGCGGCCTGCGCGTCACCGGCAACCACCCCCGTCGCCGCAGCCACCGCGGACGAGGAGTCGGCCGGCAGCGGAGAATCGGACCGCACCCTCTGCACGTCGGCGGTGAGCCGATAGCCGCGTCCACGCACCGTCAGCACGTACCGGTTCTCGCCGGCCCCGGTATCGAGCGCCTCGCGCAGCAGCTTCACCCGCTGCACGATGGTTTCGGGGCTGACCACGAGCCCGGGCCAGACCTGCGACATCAACTGATCGGCCGACAACAGGTTCGGCGCGCCGCGCACCAGCGCGAGCAGCAGGTCGAACGTCAGCTTGGGCAGCGGAATCTCGACGCCGCGACGGCTCACGGTCTGGCGACCCACGTCGACGGACAGGTCGCCGACCCGCCAGATTTCTGGTCCCTTGTCTTCACCCTGCTGCATCGACCGCGCCCCCGCGCAACGCGCCACGCCTCGACGTGCCCGGCGCATTACACAACAGAGAGTGTCGAACCAGTACCGCCAGCCCTCGCGGTCCGATCGAATTCCGTGACTCTTTGCGTGATCTTCACGCCGGCTTCATGTTGGGCCGGGGTGCCGGATCTAGCGTGCGGCCATGTCGCTGCTCCGCGCCGCCCCTCGTCGAATAGCTACGGCCGTACGCAGGCGCCGGATCCTCGCCGCCTGGCTGCTCGCCTTGCAGCCGGGCCTGATCCAGGCAGCAAGCGGCATCGATCCGCTGTTCGGCGATGCCGGGTTGGTGCAGCAGCCTGGGGGCCAACCCGCCGGAAGGCAATGGCGCCCGCTGCCGGATGGGGGTGCGATCAGTGCCGAGAACGTCGTCCTCGCCGACGGTCGCGTGTCGCTGACCTTGCGGCGCCTGGACGGCGCGGGAAAGCCAGCGGTCGATTGGGGTGCAGGAGGAACGGTGAGCCTCGCGCTGGGACCGTTCCTGCAGGACGGATTCAACGACGCGAGTGCGTCGATCCTCGGCGCCGCACGCGACGGGCGAATCCTGGTCGGCGCCTACCTGCGGGTGCTCCCGTCCGCGACCCGGCGCGGCGTCGGGTACGGCCTGCCCGTCGCCGCAATGCTGCGCGCCGACGGCAGCCTGGACCGAGGTTTCGGCCGCGACGGCCTGCTGGAACTGCCGGATTACGGCAGATATGAGCACTGGGCCAGGCTGTATCCGGACGGCGCGATCTACGCGTCGGTCATGGACATGCTGGGCGACGTCTATCCCTATTCGGTGGGGCTGCGCCGCTACAGCCGGTGGACGGCCGCCTCGATCCGAGCTTCGCCTTCGACTCCGGAGTCGAAGCACGCAGCCCGCTTACGCTGGCCGACGGCAGGCTGCTGGTGGTCGACCAGGACAGCCTATGGCGCCTGACTCCAGAAGGCGCTCCCGATCGCGGCTTCGGCAAGGAGGGGCGTCTCGATCTGCGGTCGCTGCTTCCACCCCTGCTGCGACCGGAGCGACCGACGCAGGGGATGACGATTCGCGCCGCGACCCTGCGGGCCGACGGGCGGGTGCTCATCGCATTCAGCGTCGACCAGCAGGGAGTCGCCGCCGAACCCTGGCTGTGGGGTCTGGCGATGTTCGACGGCGACGGCCGTCTCGTTCCGCAGTTCGGGACGGACGGCACCGGCGTCGCCCGCTTCCGGGCAGGAAGTCGCTCCCTCGACGATGGGCGCGTCACGGCCGCCGACAGCGTGCCAGTGGAACTCGTCACCGCTCCGGGCGGCGACATCTTCGCGACGTTTCTATGCGCCAGCCACCCGAACCGCGGAGGGCCGCCTGCAGTACAGCACCGGTGGGCAACTGATGCACTGGAGCGCGGACGGGCGCCTGCTCGAGGGTTTCGAGCCCACGGCGCCCGGCTGGTACAGCCTCGGAACGCTGTCGCTGCTGACCGTCAGGCCGGCAACCGCCCGCTGCTGCAGGTCGGGACTGAAAACCCTGGTTCGACTGGCACCCGACGCCGAACCAGGCGCTGGCTTCTGACCGCCAATCTGTTCGCCGGCTACGTCGATGAGGCCGCCGGCGTTGCCTCCGATACCCGTGTTGCGCGCCGGCGGCACGCGCGGCGCCGTATCGGTGCGATACGCCACCACGGTCACCCCCCGCAACCCGCTGCCGTCGCAGGTGAGTGCCGCAACCCGCGACCGCGATTACGAAGGCATCGATGGACGACTCGACTGGGCCGATGGCGAAGGGGGCGCAAAGCTGATCCGCATCCGCGTGGTCGACGACCCGGACGCCGAGGGCACCGAAGCGATTCCCATCCGCCTCGAATCGCCGACGGGCGGCTTGCGGATCGCGGAGTCCGAGATCTACCTCGTGATCAATGCGAGCGACGCCACGACGGCTCCGACGACGACGACTGGCGGGGCGACGACGATCGCAACGACACCGTTCACTCCGGGCGGCGGCGGCGGTGCGCTGCCACTCGGTGCGCTGCTGCTGCTGGCCGGCTACCTCGCGCTCTCGCTGGCGCCGACGCGCGGCGTCGCCGCCACGCTGGATCCGGGCTTCGGTTCGGGCGGAGTCATGTCCACACCGGCCGGCGCCGACGCAGCGTGGAACTGGATCGCCGCGGCCGACGGCGGGCCTGTTCTCTGCCGATGCGCAGCCGAGTGACGAACCCGGCCGGATCCAGCTGCGGGTTCACCGTTACTCGGCGGACGGACGGCCTGACGACACCTGGGGAACGGCGGGCATCGTCGCGCGGACGCTTGGGCCATATGCGGGAATTCGCTTCGAATACGCGTACGGCAGAACTGAGGGGCTGACCCCGGACGGTCGGTTGCTGGTGTTCTTCGGGCCGGCCGAAGCGGCAGCCTCGGCGCTGACGTCCGGCGCCACGTGCTGCTGCAGCGCAACGGTGAGTCCGATACAGGATTCGGATCGCGCGGCGAAGTTACGGAATCCACCGGAAACTGGCGATTCGGCGAAGCGATGCTGCCGCGGCCGGACGGCGGCTTCTGGTCGCAAGTCTTCGACAATTATGCCGATGCGCGTCCGATCTTCGTCGAGATCAGGAGCTATTCACCCAACGGCGTCGTGGACACGGGGCTTTCGATATCAGGGACCCGACGGCAACGAGAACGTGTTCATCGAAAACATTCTGTCGCTGCCGCGCGGCCGGTTCGCCATGGTCACGACGAGGCAGGTTGCCGTATTCCTGCCGACCGGCGCACCGGACCTCGACTACGGCGAACGAGGGATCGTCAACCTTGGGACGCTCCTCGGACCCGGGGCGCCGAAGCGTTCCGACGGGTCGGTCGCACAGGAATTCAGCGCAGCGCTGCCCGACGTGGATGGGAGTCTGGTGTTGGGCGTGACGCCGACCACCGAAGATGGATCGACGCCACCGCTGCTGATGCGACTCGACCCCTCCGGGCGCGCACTCGTACCGTTTCGCGAGCGGCGAGACCTCGTTGCCGATTGCGCCCCGCGCGGACCGTCGCCGGCGCCCCGATGTTCTACGGCTCGATCTTCCGCCTGCAGCGCGCCCCCCAGGGGCAGTTGAGATTCATGCAGCGCGTGCGATTCGTCTCGGTGGCCTCAGGCCGTAGCTACTTCGGCACTGCCTTCATCGGACTCACGGCGCAGGAATGCCCACGGACGGCTCAGCGACCATCACGCCCCGTCTGGGCCCAGTTGGGCCAGCTCACCGCGGTCGATAGCCCGGCGCCAGAACAGGACCTTCTGGCGCTGTCGGCGCAATGGATCGTCCGCGCTCAGCGAGCACCATCGTTTGCCGCTGGCGTATTGGTGGTGGGGACGACCGCGGATGGTGCAAGCGAGGAGTCGGGATTCATCGAGGTAGCGGTGCAACGTACCGGAGGCAGCGAGGGCGCGGTTCGGTCGAATACCAGACCGCCGATGCGCCAGCCGCAGGCTCGATCTCCGCCGTGGGATCGGCGACCGCCGGGGTCGACTATGTCGCGTCGCGCGGTCGAGTCGAATGGGCGGCAGGAGAGACCGGCATCAAGTTCCTGCGAATCCCGTTGCTCGACGACTCCGTATCGGAACCCACCGAGCAGCTACGTCTGCAACTCGATGCGCCGGCGGGCGGCGCACGCATGGAGGCCACGTCGCTGACTCTCGCCATCCCATCAAGCGACCGCGCTATCACGGCCACGCCCGGCAACCCCGCGGCCACGGCGACGCCGAGCCCAGCGGCGCCGGGTCCGGCGGCTGCGGGCGGCGGAGGCGGCGCGCTCGGCCGTGTCGCGCTGCTGGTGTTGCTGCTGGCGGCTGCGGGCCGCCGCATGCTGAAAGAAGCTAGCACGGGGCCCCGCGTCTTGCGCCATCACTAGCGGTGGATGGCCCAGAACGGATTTCGTACCTCGAGCCCGCGTTCGAACACGCGGCCATGCTGCAGGTCTTCCGACCAGAGCACCTTGCAACCCGCCGCGAGCGCCGATGCGACGATCGACGCGTCGTACACCGCGAGTCGGTGCCGCGCGGCGAGCCCGACGGCCACGTCGTGCGTCGCCACCGTCAGCGGATGCACGGTGCAGACCTCGCGGATCACGCCGAGGATCCCGCCGATTGCACGCCAGGACAATTTGCCCTTGCGGCGCGCGACATTCGCGACTTCGTTCAGCACCTGGACCGAGACGTGCCCGCCCGCCTCGAGCAGCGACTCGGCAACGTCCGCCTTGGCCGAATCTCCGGAGAGGAGATAGAGCAGGACGTTCGAATCGATGAAGGCTTCAGCGCCGCGCGCTGGCATCGAGCCGGTCGAAGCGGAAACTCTCGGGGAAGGCGGCCGCGGAACCGGCGCAGGCGGCGCAACAGCTCGCGCGCGGCCGGCTTGCGGGCGATGCCGAGCGCGCGCTCGCCCGCGACGAAGATCTCGATCTGCTCGCCTTCCTTGAGCTCCAGCGCCTCGACGACCGCGGCGGGGAGGCGCACAGCCAGGCTGTTGCCCCAACGTGAAACCTGCATCGGGTCTGCTCCGCGTGGATCTACGAGACTCGAATGTATATCCGGCATGGGAGTGCGTCCATTCGTGGGGTCCCGCATTCTCCCGTCGCCGTGCCGCGCGCGACAGCGCTGGATCTGGTGATTTACGGCGAATTTGCGGCTGGCACTGCGCGCTCACCGTCGCGACGATGCCTACATGCCCACAGCCGATCATCCACTCGCCCTGCTCGCCCGCGCGCCACGGCTCGACGCCGCGCGGCTCGCAGAATGCGTCGCGGCCGCGGGCTCCATCGAAGCACTCGTCGCCGAGCCACCTTCTGCGCTGCGTGCTCTCGGCCTGCAGGAACCGACGGTCGCGGCGCTCTGCGCGCCCGACTCTGTCGCACTCGACGCCGACCTCGCCGCGATCGAGCGCCACGCGCTGCGGCTGCTGCCCGCCACCGATCCCGCCTATCCGCCGCGCCTCGCCGCGCTCGCCGGCGCGCCCGCGGTGCTGTGGGTGCGCGGCTGCGTCGAGTCGCTGGTCGTGCCGCAGCTCGCGGTGGTCGGCAGCCGCCATCCCACCGCCAGCGGCCGCCGCACCGCGCGCGAGTTCGCATTCCACTTCGCGAGCGCCGGGCTCGGCATCACCAGCGGCCTCGCGCTCGGCATCGATGCCGCCGGCCACGATGGCGCGCTGCTCGCCGGCGGCCGCACGGTCGCGGTGCTCGGCACCGGCCTCGACGCCATCTATCCCGCCGAGAACGCCGCGCTGGCCGAGCGCATCGTCGCGAGCGGCGTCGGCGCGCTCCTCAGCGAGTTCCCGCCGCGCACCGCGCCGCTGCGCGCCAACTTCCCGCAGCGCAACCGCCTGATCAGCGGCCTCGCGCTCGGCGTGCTGGTGGTCGAGGCCGCGCGCCACAGCGGCTCGCTCTCGACCGGCACGCTGGGCAGGCGACCAGAACCGCGAGGTCTTCGCCGTCCCCGGCTCGATCCACAGCCCTCTTTCCAAGGGTTGCCATGAATTAATCCGGCAGGGCGCCACGCTGGTCGAGAAGGCCGAAGACGTCGTGACCGAATTCCGCCATGTCCTTACGCAACAGTCACTTGCGAGGCTCTGCTCGCTCGCCCGGGCATCGTCCACAGGGCCTGGCGCATTGGACAACCCCGCCGAAATCCTGTTAGATGCCCTCGGCTTCGAGCCGACCAGCGTCGATGCGCTGCTCGCGAGCACGGGCCTCTCCAGCGAATCGGTGGCGTCGATGCTGCTCATTCTCGAGCTCGAGGGCGCATCGTAATCGCTGCCCGGCGGCCGCTACATTCGCGCGCCCTCCGCGAGCCCCTGATGTCGCACCTGAGACATCGGCGTGAGCGCGGTGGGCCACTCAGAGAGACCTTCTCGACCATGCCCGAGATGACCGGCACTGTCCTCGACATCCTCATCTACGTCTTCGACCGCTACATGCTGACGGACACGCCCGACGTCCCCGAGCGTGACGAGCTCGCGATGGACCTCGAGCGTGCCGGCTTCGCCGAGGAGCACGTCGAGCGCGCCCTCGACTGGCTCGCGGACCTCGCCGGCGAGCGTGACCGCCCGCGCTGCAGGCCGCCGGCCCGCGCGCGATGCGCATCTACACCGACAGCGAGCGCGCGCGCCTGCCGGCCGACTGCCGCGGCTACATGCTGCAGCTCGAGCGCACCGGCATCCTGTCGCCGCAGCAGCGAGAGATCGTCATCGAGCGCCTGCTGGCGCTCGACACCGAGGAGCTGGATGTCGCCCAGCTCAAGTGGGTCGTCCTGATGGTGCTATCGAGCCAGCCCGGCGAAGAGCTGGCCTGCTCGCGCATGGAAGACCTCGTTTTCGACCTCGCGGAGAAGCCTCACTGACGCGGTTTTCGGGCGCTTCCGGCGCCACGTGAAAACCCACCGCGGCTCGTCCGCGGTTTCGCGTCTTTGGAGGGTCCCGCGAAAATGCTTGCTTGCTCAAGTCGTGAGAAATGCCTGACAACCTGGTAATCGTCGAATCGCCCGCCAAGGCCAAGACCATCAAGAAGTACCTCGGCAAGGACTTCGAGGTGCTCGCCTCCTATGGCCACGTGCGCGACCTCGTGCCGAAGGAGGGCGCGGTCGACCCGAAGCGCAAGTTCGCGATGAAGTACGACATCATCGAGCGCAACGAGCGCCACGTCGACGCGATCTCGCGCGCGCTGAAGAAGTCGAAATCGCTCTACCTCGCCACCGACCCGACCGCGAGGGCGAGGCGATTTCCTGGCACCTGCACGAGCTGCTGAAGGACCGCGGCGACCTCAAGGGCAAGGCCGTGCACCGCGTGGCCTTCTACGAGATCACCAAGGGCGCGGTGCGCGAGGCCATCCAGGAGCCGCGCGAGCTGTCGCTCGACCTCGTCAACGCACAGCAGGCGCGCCGCGCGCTCGACTACCTGGTCGGCTTCAACCTCTCGCCGCTGCTCTGGAAGAAGGTGCGGCGCGGGCTCTCGGCGGGCCGCGTGCAGAGCCCGGCGCTCAAGATGATCTGCGAGCGCGAGGCCGAGATTCCAGGCGTTCGTGCCGCAGGAATACTGGACGCTCGACGCGCAGGGCGAGCACACCAGGCAGGTGTTCCCGCTGCGCCTCATCGAGTACGCGGGCCAGAAGGTCGAGCAGTTCAGCTTCACCAACGAGGGCTCGGCGCGCGAGGTCGAGCGCACGCTGCGCGCCGCCGCCGGCGCGCCGGCCACGGGTCCGCTCGGGCCGAGCGACAGCGGCGCGGGCCGCGGCACGCTCAAGGTGCTCACCATCGACCGCAAGCAGCGCCGCCGCAACCCGTCGCCGCCGTTCACCACCTCGACGCTGCAGCAGGAAGCCGCGCGCAAGCTCGGCTTCTCGGCGCAGCGCACCATGCGCCTCGCGCAGCAGCTCTATGAAGGCGTCGACTACGCGAGGGCTCGGTCGGCCTCATCACTTATATGCGTACCGACTCGGTGAACCTCGCCAACGACGCGGTCGCCGAGATCCGCCAGGTCGTCGGCAAGCTCTACGGCGCCGATTCGCTCTCCGAAGAGGTGCGCGTCTACAAGACCAAGTCGCGCACGCCCAGGAGGCCCACGAGGCCGTGCGCCCGACCTCGGCCGCGATCACGCCGCAGCTGCTCGAGGGCCGCATCGACAACGACCAGTTCCGCCTCTACGCGCTGATCTGGAAGCGCGCGGTCGCCTGCCAGATGGCGCCCGCGGTCTACGACACCGTCGCGGTCGACATGCTCGCCGGCCCCGACGGCGACCAGCGCCACCTGCTGCGCGCCAACGGCTCCACGCTGGTGAAGCCCGGCTACATCGCCGTCTACCAGGAAGGCCAGGACGACGCGGCCGACGACGACTCCGACACCGTGCTGCCGCCGATGCAGGAGGGCGACGCCGTGAGCCTCGTCGGCCTGCAGGGCGCGCAGCACTTCACCGAGCCGCCGCCGCGCTTCTCCGAGGCCTCGCTCGTGAAGGCGCTCGAGGAGCACGGCATCGGCCGTCCCTCGACCTACGCGTCCATCATTTCGACGCTGAAGGACCGCGAATACGTCGACATGGACGCGCGGCGCTTCATCCCGACCGACATCGGCAAGATCGTCAACGACTTCCTCTCCAAGCACTTCCACAAGTACGTGGAATACGGCTTCACCGCCGCGATGGAGGACGAGCTCGACGCCGTGTCGCGCGGCGAGGAAGACTGGACCGAGCCGCTGAAGAAGTTCTGGGCGCCGTTCAAGGAGCTGGTCGAGTACACCGAGAAGAACGTCTCGCGCGACGAGGTCGCGCAGTCGCGCGACCTCGGCCGTCGACCCGGCGAGCGGCCGGCCGGTCTCGGTGCGCATGGCCGCTTCGGGCCGTTCGTGCAGATCGGCACGCGCGACGACGAGGAGAAGCCACGCTGGGCGGGGCTGCGCCCCGGCCAGAAGATGGACAAGATCACCTTCGACGAAGCCATGCAGCTCTTCCTGCTGCCGCGCAAGCTCGGCACCACCGAGGAAGGCGAGCCGATCGAGGCCAACGTCGGCCGCTTCGGGCCCTACGTGAAGTACGGCGCCAAGTACGCCTCGCTGAAGGAAGACGACCCCTACACCATCACGCTCGAGCGCGCGCGCGAGGTCGTGGCGGCGAAGAAGCTCGCCGATGCGAACCGCATCATCCAGGACTTCGGCATCGACAACATCCAGGTGCTGAACGGCCGCTACGGCCCCTACATCACCGACAAGGCGCGCAATGCGCGCATCCCGAAGGACCGTGATCCGAAAGACCCTGACGCTCGAGGAATGCCGCGCGCTGCTCGAGGCCGCGCCGCAGCGGCCCGGCCGCGGCCGCTTCGGGCGCGGCGCCAAGGGCGCGGGGGCTGGCGCGAAGGGCGCGGCCGCGAAGGGTGCTGCGGCCACGAAGGCTGCAGCCACGAAGGATTCGGCGGACGTTGCCGATGCCGTGGCAGATTCCGCGGACGGAAAGTCGTCGGCGCCCAAGGCGAAGGCCAAGGGCAAGGCAAAGGCCAAGACGAAGGCCAAGGCGAAAGCCACCGGCAGCGCCCCGAAGTCGAAGCCGAAGTCCGCGACTGGCGACGCCGGCGATGCCGGCCCGGGTTCGGACGCGGGCGCCGCCGCGAAGCCGGCCGCGAAATCGCGCCGCCCGGCCACGGTCGACGAGGACTGAGCGGGCGCCGCGATGAAGTACCGGCACGCCTTCCATGCCGGCAACTTCGCCGACGCCCACAAGCACGTGACCCTGGTCGCGCTGCTGCAGGCGCTGGCGCGCAAGGACAAGGGCTTCCTGTTCGTCGACACGCACGCTGGGCGCGGCGCCTACGACCTCGGCTCGGCGGCGGCGCGGCGCGGCGACGAGTCGGCGAGCGGCATCGGCCGCTTCGCGCCCGAGGCGCGCACCGGCGAGCCCGAGATCGATGCCTGGCTCGCGGCCGTCGCCGCGTTCCGCACCGAGCGTCGCGAGCGCAACGCCTACCCCGGCTCGCCGCTGCTCGCGCTGCGCTTCCTGCGGCCGCAGGACCGCGCCGCCTTCGTCGAGGCGCAGGCCGAGGAACACGTCGAGTTGCGCCGCGAGCTGCGCGACCGTCCGCGGGTCACGGTCGAGAATGCCGACGGCTTCGCGCGGCTCGCCGGCTGGATGCCGCCGATCGAGCGTCGCGCCCTGGTGCTGGTCGACCCGCCCTACGAGGACACGCGCGGCGACTTCGAGCGCGCCGCCGCCGCCGCCCAGGCGGTGCTCGAGCGCTTCGCCACCGCGGTGATCGCAGTCTGGTACCCGGTCAAGGTGGAGCGCGACAGCGCTCGCTGGCTCGAGTCGCTCGCGGCGCGGGTTGCGCCGCGCGAGCTCCTGGTCTCGGAACTCTGGATCCACCCGCGCGATTCGCGCGTCGGCCTGAACGGCTCAGGCATGGCGATCGTCAACCCGCCCTACCTGCTCGACGAGCGGATGCGCGCCTGGCTGCCGGTCCTGCACCGCGCGCTCGATCCGGTTGGCGACGGCGGCTGGGAAGTCCGCAGCGAAAAAAAAATAGATCTGATCTATTTTTCCGGGTCCCAGGCGACGGCGCGCAGCACGTTCGCGGCGGCCGCCTCGACGTCGGGCGAGTCCGCCGCCGCGCCCGCACCGGCACCGTCGCGCGCCAGCACCGCGATGCCGCCGCCACCGCCCGGCACCGGCAGCAACACGCCGCGATAGCCGCCCTCGTCGAACGCCACGCGGCGCTTCACTTCTTCACCACGCAGCACCAGCACCGTGACCGGGCCGCGCGCCCGTCGCCACCACCAGGTGCGGCACGTAGCGGCCGCGCAGGAAGCAGCTGTTCGCGTACACCACCTCGCCGGCGGCGACGCGGTCGAGGCGCACGCCCGAGCGGCGCAGCACCAGGTCTAGCGCCGACTGCGGCACCGGCCGGCGCTCGGCCCATGCCTCCGGCTCCTCGGCCATGTGCTCGACCAGCGCCGCGGCCAGCGCGTCGCGCGGCTGCAGCGCGAGGAACGACGCGGCCAGCACGCCGACCAGCAGCACGCCGGCGGCGAACGCCCAGCGCCGCGCCGCCGGCAGCGGTGCGCCGTGCGCGCTGGCGTGCACGCCGGGCGCACGACCGCTGCCTTCGTCCTGCGTCGGCCGCCGCAGCGGCACCACGTTGTCCACTGGCGCAGCCGTGTCCGCGCGCGCAGCACCGCCGGCGCGCCCGGCATCGCCACCGGCCACGCTCGCCGTCGCACCCGTCGCCACCGGTAGCTGCAGCGCCAGCGCCAGGTCGCCCTCCAGCCGCCGCATCTCGACCCGGTAGCCGCGGCAATCGTCGCAGCCCGCGACGTGCGCCTCGAGCTCGGGCGTGCCGCCGAACGGATCGGCGCCGATCGCCAGCCTCGCCTCCTCGCACTTCATGGTTCGCGCTCCTGCGCCGGGCCGGCGCCATCGCGGGCCGCCGGCTCGTCCTCGTCGCCCTCGGCCGCGCCCGCGCCACGCGGCGCGAGGCCGTAGATCTCGCGCAGCCGGTCGCGGGCCCGGAACAGCCGCGTCAGCACCGCCGGCACCGTCAGGCCAAGCTCGGCCGCGATCTCGGCGGTCGAGAAGCCGCCGAGCACCTGCATCACCAGCGGCACGCGGTACTCGTCCGGCAGCCGCAGCATCGCGGCGCGCAGTTCCTGCACCCGCTGGCCGTCGGCCGCCGCCAGCGCCGGATCCTCGAGCGCCACCAGCTGGTCGACGTCGGTGGTCGGCAGGCGCTTGCGCTCGTAGAGCCGCGCGTGCTCGCGGCTCGCGATGGTGCAGAGCCAGGCCTTGAGGCGCGCCGGGTCCGCCAGCGACTCGCGCGACCGCCAGGCCCTCAGCAAGGTCTCCTGCACGACGTCCTCCGCGAGCGCGCGGTCGCGCGCCAGCCAGGTCGCGAACCGCAGCAGGTCCGGTCGCAGGGCCGCGAACTGTCTCTCGAGCATCTGTCGGCCGCCTTTCCGGCGACGTGGTCGTTCATGTATAAGACCGGCCGGGAGCCTCCCGGATTTCGCCGCAGTCTAATCTCCTCCGCAGGAAGTCTCCTCCGAATGGAAGAATCCCCCCCGGATCGCTACGGAGTCGTCGGCTTCCCCGTGGCCCACAGCCGGTCGCCGTTCATCCACGGCATGTTCGCGCGCCAGACGGCCCAGAACATGGAATACCGCCTCTACGAGGTGCCGCCGGTCGCGTTCCGCACCGAGATCGGCAAGTTCTTCGCCGACGGCGGCTCTGGCCTGAACGTCACCGTGCCGCACAAGGTCGCGGCCGCCGACTTCGCCACCGAGCTCACGCCGCGCGCCGAGCGTGCCGGCGCCGTCAACACCCTGGCGATGCAGAATGGCCGGGTGCTCGGCGACAACACCGACGGCGCCGGCCTGGTGCGCGACCTGACGCTGAACCTGCAGGTCGAGATGGCCGGCAAGCGCGTGCTGGTGCTGGGTGCCGGCGGCGCCACCCGCGGCATCCTCGCGCCGCTGCTCGAGCTCGGCGTCGAGGAACTGCTGGTCGCGAACCGCACCGTCGATCGGGCCCGCGACCTCGTCAGCCCGTTCAGCGACCTCGGCAAGGTGCGCGGCTGCGGCTACGACGACCTGCCGGTGCGCCCCTTCGACCTCGTGATCAACGCCACCTCGGCCGGGCTCGACGGCAACGTCCCCAGGGTCAACCCGGCGATCGTCGGGCCGATGACCGTGTGCTACGACCTCTCCTACGCCAAGGGCGACACGCCGTTCGTGAAGTGGGCCTGGGCCCAGGGCTGCGCGCGCGCGGTCGAGGGCTGGGGCATGCTGGTCGAGCAGGCGGCCGAGTCGTTCGCGCTGTGGCGCGGGGTGCGGCCCGACACCGCGCCGGTGCTCGCGGTGCTCGAACAGGCCTAGCGCCCGCGGTCGCGGCCGCATCGCGGCTGGCGACTACGCGCCCCGGCGCACGCCCACCCACGCCGCGCTCGCCGGCGCACCACGAACTGTGCTTATCATCGGCTCCCCCCGCGCAAGCTGCCCGAGGGCAGGCCATGCGACGCACAGTGCTCTACAGCCGCTCGCCGCGCCCGCGTGCCCCGCAGCACGCCGGCGGTGCGCACCCGACTGACGCACCGGCGGCGCATGCCGGCATCGACGCCGGCGCACACGGGCCGGATCCGCGCGGCTCGACCGACGACGACGCGACCGCTTCCGGGCCCGGTGCGTCATCGCGCCCCCAGCCGGGGGCGCGTCCGGCGGGTCCGACGACGTTTCGTGCGCGCCTGCGCGCGGCCATGTCCGGGGGGCGCGCCGCGATCGGCGTCGCCGCGCTGGTCGCGGCGCTGCTCGCGCTCGGCTGCAGCAGCTGCTGCGGCCGCCCGGCGCGTGCCGGGGCAGGAAGACATCGACGCGGCGGTGCGCCATTCGCTCGAGCAGCTGCCGCCGGCGCCGTCGCGCGCCGCCACCGCCTACGACGTGATCCGCCCTTCGGTCGTGATGGTGCGCCGGCTGCGCGGCGAGCCCGGCGCGACGCCCGGCGCCGCGGGCAAGCGGGCGCCGGAATCCGCGGCCGCCGACGCCGCGGAGCCGGGCGCATCCGGCGCACCGACGGAGCGCGACCCGGGCGCCGGGCAGCCGGGCAAGCCGCCGTCCGGCGAATCCTCGAAGCCGATGCTGACCGGCGTCGGCACCGGCGTGGTGTTCTCCGAGGACGGCCTGATCTTCACCAACCTGCACGTCGTCACCGGCAAGGACGACATCGGCGTGGTGTTCGCCGACGGCACCGAGTCCGAGGTCGAGATCGTCGATGCCCAGCCCGAGAACGACCTCGCGGTGCTGAAGGCCAAGACCCTGCCCGACGACCTGCGCCCCGCGACGCTGCGCAGCACCCGCGGCCTGCGCACCGGCGACGAGGTGCTCGCGGTCGGCTATCCGTTCGGCCTCGGCCCCACCGCCACCTGGGGCGTGGTCTCGGGCCTGCGCCGCCAGCACTACTCGGAGCAGGGCCGCCGCAACCTCGTCGACCTGATCCAGTTCGACGCGGCCGCGAACCCCGGCAACTCGGGCGGCCCGCTGGTCACGCGCGACGGCGACGTGGTGGGCATCGTCACCTCGATCCTGAACCCGACCGACGAGGGCTTCTTCGTCGGCATCGCCTTCGCCGTGCCGATCGAGAACGCGGCGGCGGCGGCCGGCATCTCGCCGTTCTGACACGGAGACCCTTGCATGGACGACACCCGACCGATGCGCGACGCCAACGACGCGGCCGAGGTCGCGACGCTGATGCAGCGCGTGCTCTACGAGGTGAAGAAGGTCGTGGTCGGGCAGGACCCGTTCCTCGAACGCGTGCTGGTCGCGCTGCTAGCCGGCGGGCACCTGCTGGTCGAGGGCGTGCCCGGCCTCGCCAAGACGCTGACGGTGAAGACGCTGGCGCGCGCGCTGCACGGCGACTTCAAGCGCATCCAGTTCACGCCCGACCTGGTGCCCGCGGACCTGGTCGGCACGCGGCTCTACAACCAGAAGACCGGCGAGTTCTCGGTGTCGCTCGGGCCGGTGTTCACCCACCTGCTGCTCGCCGACGAGATCAACCGCGCGCCCGCCAAGGTGCAGAGCGCGCTGCTCGAGGTGATGCAGGAGCAGCAGGTGACGATCGCCGGCGAGACCTTCGCGGTGCCGCAGCCGTTCCTGGTGATGGCGACGCAGAACCCGATCGAGAGCGAGGGCACCTATCCGCTGCCCGAGGCGCAGGTCGACCGCTTCATGATGAAGGTGCTGGTCGACTACCCGAGCGCCGACGAGGAGTTCGCGATCGTCGAGCGCGTCACCGGCGCGGCGCCCGCGGTCGCGGCGGTCGCGACCATGGCGCAGCTCGGCGCGCTGCAGCAGCGCTGCCGCGCGGTGTTCGTCGACCCGACGCTGATCACCTGGGTGGTGCGCCTCGTGGGCGCGACCCGCGACCCGGGCCGCGCCGGCGCCAAGGAACTCGCGCGCCACCTCGCCTACGGCGCGAGCCCGCGCGCCTCGATCAACCTGGTCGAGGCGGGCCGCGCGCTCGCCTTCCTGCGCGGCCGCGACTACGTGCTGCCCGAGGACCTCGTCGACCTCGCGCCCGACGTGCTGCGCCATCGGCTGGTGCTGTCCTACGAGGCGCTCACCGAGGGCGTCACCACCGAGCAGGTGGTGCGCCGCCTGCTCACGCAGGTGGTGCCGCCCGCGAAGCCGCTGGAAAGCCGTGCTCCCCGCCGCGCCGCGCACACCTGAGGCGCTGCTGCGCCGTCTCGAGTGGACGGTGCTGCGCCGCCTCGACGGGCTGCTGCACGGCAGCTACCGCACGCTGTTCCGCGGCGCGGGGCTCGACCTCGCCGACGTGCGCGAGTACCAGCCGCACGACGACGTGCGCCGCATCGACTGGAACGTGACCGCGCGGCTGCAGTCGCTGCACGTGCGCGACTACCACGAGGACCGCGAGGTCATCGGCTGGTTCCTGCTCGACCTCAGCCCCTCGGTGCAGTTCGGCAGCACCGACGCCAGCAAGCTCGAGGTGCTGGAGGGCTTCGTCGCGGTGCTGGCGCGGGTGCTGACGCGCCATGGCAACCCGGTCGGCGCGGTGCTGTTACGGCGACGGCATCGAGACCGTGATCCCGCCGCGCAGCGGCCGGCGCCAGGTGCTGCGGCTGCTGCAGGCACTGCAGTCGCGCCGGCCGCCGGCGGCGCGCGCGGCGCGCACCGACCTCGGCGCGCTGCTGCGCGCCGCGCAGGCGCTGATGCCGCGCCGCGCGCTCGCGTTCCTGGTCTCGGACTTCATCAGCACGCCCGGCTGGGAAGAGCCGCTCGCGGCGCTCGCGCAGCGGCACGAGGTGGTCGGCGTGCGGCTGCACGACCCGGCCGAGCAGGACCTGCCGCGCTTCGGCCTCGCCGTGGTGCAGGACACCGAGACCGGCGAGCAGCTGTTCGTCGACGCCGACGACCCGGTGTTCCGCGAACGCTATGCGGCGGTGGCGGCGCGGCGCGAGGCGCGGCTGCTCGAGGCACTCGCCGGCGCCGGCGTCGATGCGCTCGAACTCTCGACCGACGACGACCTGGTCGAGGTGCTGTTGCGCTTCGCCTCCTTGCGCAAGCGACGCGGCCTCGCGACCGTCGGGCTGCCGCGGCATCTCGAGGCGGGCGTGACATGAGGTGCGCAGGTCGCATCGGGCCGCGATCCGGGCCGCGCACTGCGCGGCGCTCGCCATGAGCTTCGAGGTGGCCGCAGCTGCTGTGGGGCTGGCTGCTGCTGCCGTTGCTGGCGCTCGGCTTCGCGCGCCAGCGGCGCGCACGCGCCGGCGCAGTTCGTGCCGCGTCCCGCGGTGACGGAGCCGGCAGCGCCGGCGCAGCGAGCTCGCGGGCCAGCGCAACGGGCTCCGCCGCGACGCGGGCCGGCGTGTCCCGCTGCCTGCCCAGAGCGTGCTGCCGCCGCTTCTATATGGCCTCGCCCTGCTGCTGCTGATCGCCGCCGCCGCGCGCCCGGTCGCGGTCGTCAGCCTGCCGTCGCTGCGCGACGTCGTGATCCTGGCGCTCGACGTCTCGAACAGCATGCGCGCCGACGACCTCAAGCCGACGCGGCTCGCGGCCGCGCGCGCCGCGGCGCGCGAGTTCATCGAGGCGCAGCCCGCAACCACGCGGTTCGGCCTGGTCGCGTTCGCCGAGACCGCGCTCGCGGTGCGCCGCCCGACCACCGATCGCGACGCGCTGCTGCAGAGCCTCGAGCGCCTCGAGGCGCAGCGCGGCACCGCGGTCGGCGAAGCGATCGTCGTCAGCCTGCAGGCGCTGTTCCGAAGGAGCGCTTCGAGATTCCGCGCGGCGGCGCGGCGGGCGCCGACGCTGGCGCGGGCGACGCGGTGGGTGGCAGGGCGGCGGACGCGGCGACCGCTGGCGCGAGCGGGGCGGCCGCCGGCGGCGCGGCGGCAAGGGCCGCTGCAAGCGCGAAGCCCAGGGCGCCCGGCTCGGAGACTTCGGCCGCGATCGTGCTGCTGACCGACGGCGCCGCGACCCGCGCGCCCGGATCCGCTCGAGGCCGCGAAGCTCGCCGCACGCCGCGGCGTGCGCGTGTTCACGGTCGGCCTCGGCACCCCGGACGGCGCGGTCGTGCAGCAGGACGGCGTGTCGATGCGCGTGCAGCTCGACGAGGACCGCTTGCGCAAGGTGGCGGACATCACCCGCGGGCGCTACTTCCGCGCCGGCAACCCCGACGAGCTGCGCGCGATCTATCGCGAGATCGGCGCACGCCTCGTGCTCGAGCGCCGCGAGACCGAGGTCGGCGCGCCGCTGGTGGCGCTCGCCGCGCTCTTCAGCATGTGGCCGCGGCGCTGTCGCTCGCGGCCTCGAAGCGCATCCTGTGAGCACCCTCGGCTTCAACGCGCCCGAATGGCTCTGGCTGCTGGCGCTGCTGCCGCTGCTGCCGTTCGTCTACCTCTGGCTGCTGCGGCGCCGCGCCACCGAGGCGCGGCGCGTCACCGACCTCGCACTGGTGCGCGAGGCCGCGGCGGGACACTGCGCCTGGCGCCGCCACCTGCCGCCGGCGCTGCTGTTCCTGGCGCTCGCCGCGATGCTGGTGGCGCTGGCGCGCCCGGCCGCGCGCCTGACGCTGCCGAGCGAACGCGCCACCGTGATGCTGGCGATCGACGTCTCGGGCAGCATGCGCGCCGCCGACATCACGCCCGACCGCATGACCGTCGCCAAGGACGCGGCGCGCGCCTTCGTCGCCGGCCAGCCGCGCACCACGCGCATCGGCCTGGTCGCGTTCTCGACCTCGGCGATGATCGCCGCCGAACCGACCCGCGCGCGCGACGACGTGCTGCTCGCGATCGACCAGCTGTTCCCGCAGCGCTACACCGCCGCGGGCAGCGGCATCGTCGCGGCGCTGCAGGCGATCTTCCCGGACGAATCGCTCGACCTGTCGAAAACTGTCGCTCGCCGGCGGCGACTGGATGGCGCAGTCGATGGAGCCCGCGCGACCGCTCGGCGCGCCGCGCGACAAGCCGGCGGTGCGCGACGGCGATGCCAAGCCACGCGCGCCGGTGCCGCCCGGCAGCAACCCGTCGGCGGTGATCGTGCTGCTCAGCGACGGCCGCACCAACGTCGGCGTCGATCCGCTCGAGGCCGCGCGGCTCGCGGCCGATCGCGGCGTCCGTGTGTTCACGGTCGGCTTCGGCACCAAGCAGGGCGGCAGCGTCAACTTCGGCGGTGGCGGCTGGATGCGCACCCAGCTCGACGAGGAGACGCTGCAGGAGATCGCCGGCATCACCGGCGCCAAGTACTTCCATGCGCAGTCCGCCGACGACCTGCGCAGCGTCTACGAGTCGCTGACCACGCAGTTCGTCGCCGAGACGCGGCGCACCGAGGTGACCGCGATCCTCGCACTGGTCTCGGCCGCACTGCTGATCCTGGCGCTCGGCCTACGGATGGCGCGCTTCTAGCCGCGAGGAGGGGACAGATTTATTTTCCGGACGGAAAATAAATCTGTCCCCTACCTCGCCCTCCTCGCTCAGCGACCGGCGGCCGCCAGCGGCGGCGCCGCGGCCTCCAGGATTCCGCGCAGCAGGTCGTCGACCACCGGGGTCACGCAGGCTGCATCGTGCGAGCGTGCCTCGATCTCGGCGCGCATCCGCGGCGTGCGGCTCCACGGCGGCAGCGCCGCGAACTCGCGCTCGACCGCCATGCCGCGCAGCGCCAGCATGAAGGGATCGCGGCCGTCGGCCGCCGGGCGATACGACAGCGCGGCCTGCTTCTGCGCGGCTGCGGTGAGGCGGAACACCGTCGCGCCTTCCTTGATGGTCTCGGTGACCTTGAGCTGGTCGAGCGTCTCGGGCGGCACCGCGGTCGGGTCGGCCGAGAGCACCACGAAGTCGGCGAGCTTGCCGGGTTCGAGCGAGCCCTTGGTCGCCTCCTCCCGATGCTGCCAGGCGGACCAGAGCGTCATCGCCTTCAGCGCCGTGATCACGTCGACGCGATGCTGCGGCCCGATCACCTGCCCCGAGCCGCGCGCCTTGCGCGTCACCGTCGCCGACAGCACGCGCATCGAGTCGGGGGAACGCAACCGGCGCGTCATGGTGCGAGGTGAAGCGCATGCCGCGCGCCAGCACCCAGCCGGTCGGCGAGATGTTCTGGCCGATCTCCGGGCCCGACCGTCTGGTTCACGTGCCAGTCGCCCCAGTAGAAGGTGTGCATCGGGAATAGCGACGGGAAGATCTCGAGGCGCTTGAGCGCGTCGACCTGGTCTTCGCGGACGAACTGGCCGTGGATCAGCACCGGCCGCAGGTCCTTGGTCTCCGGATGCTTCAGGCGCGCGACCGTCACCGCAGAGTTCAGCAGGTCGATCGCCGCCTCGCCGTTGGCGTGCACCAGGGTCTGCACGCCATTGGCGTAGGCCCAGGCGAGCGAGTCCATCACCTGGTCGGGCGTGACTGCCGGGTAGCCGAGATAGCCCGGTGGATAGTTGCCGACCGGCTTGTAGTACGGCCGGTCGCGCCAGGCCGTGAAGCCCTGCGGCGAGCCGTCGATCGTCAGCTTGGCGCCGCCGACGCGCACGCGGTCGGCGTAGGGCTTGCCGTACTCGGCCTTGATGAAGTCGCGGCCACCCATGACGTCCGGATAGGCGACCACGTCGATCTTGAGTCCGCCGCCCGCGCCGACCTGGCGCAGCACCGCGACGATCTCCGGCGAGGCGCGGCCCTCGTCCGCGGTGGTGTAGCCGAAGCGCGCCCAGAGTTCGGCCCCGGCGCGCGCCATCGCCAGCAGGCCCTTGGCGCCGATCTGGGTCAGGATCTTGCTGCCGGCCGCGTAGTGCGCGGCCTCCTCGAGGACGCCGTCGGGCTCGCGGCTGCCGGCGCGCGCCGGATCACGCCACCGGGCGGATCGACCGAGGCCGCGGTGATGCCGAGCATCTCGAGCGCCTTCGAGTTGTAGGCCGAGAGATGGCCCGACTGGTGCACCAGCATGATCGGCACGTCCTTCGACACCGCGTCGAGGTCGTCGCGCGTCGGGTGGCGCTGCTCGCGCAGCGTCGACGGGTCGTAGCCGAAGCCCATCACGAGGTTCACGTCGCGCACGATGCCGGCATTCGCCGCCATCCACTCGCGCAGCGTGCGCTGCAGCGACGGGATGTCGGTGACGTCGCCGTCGGGCGGCGCGAGCAGGTTCGCCGACAGGCCCTGCATGCCGCCGCCGGTGACGTGGCCGTGCGCATCGATGAAGCCCGGCAGCAGCGCGCGGCCGCCGAGGTCGATCACCCGCGTCTTGCGGCCCTTGAGCTTCAGCACGTCGGCCTTGCTGCCGACGCGACGATCCGGCCGCCACGCTCGGCGATCGCCTCGGCGCGCATCGCGGCGTCGTTCATCGTGAGGATCGGGCCGCCGGTCCAGATGCGGTCGGCGCTCGCCGGCGCGGCCGACGCGGCCGACGCGGCCTGGGTGACCAGCGACAGCAGGGCGGCGCAGCTCGCGGCCAGGAAGCGATTCAGTTTCACGGCGGATATCCCCTCGATTGGCGTGCGGTGCCCAGGTCGTGAACGGCGCGTCCGCGGCGGGCGTGACAGGACTTTCGTGCCGCAACTTACTACGGCGTCGCCGCGCCGTCGAACCGGCGATGTCGGCCGGCGCGCGCGTCGCTCGTCCTCGGCGCTGCACGGCCGCGGCGGCGCGTCCGGCGCGTCCCGAAACACCGCGGAGCACGAACAGCATGCGCACGATCCCCGCCTCGAAACCGGCTCGCGTCGTCGGCCTCGCCTCGATCCTGTGGCTGGCGACCCAGCCGGTCGGTGCCACCGTCGGCACCGACGCCGAACCTTCGCGGGCCGCGACGGCGACGGTGACGGCGACTGCAACTGCGGCCTCCACTGCAACTGCGGCCTCGCATGCCGCCCCGCCCGCGACGTCGACCGCAACCGCGGCGCCTCCCGCCGTGCCCTCGGCCGTTCCCGCGCCGGTGCCCGCCGGCCGCTACACGCTCGATCGCAGCCATGCCAGCCTGCTGTTCAGCGTCGACCACCTCGGCTTCTCGCACTACACCGCGCGCTTCCGGCGCTTCGACGCGACGCTGCAGTTCGACCCGGCGCGGCTCGCCGCCTCGCAGGTGGAGGTGCGCGTCGACGCGAAGTCGATCGAGACCGACTTCCCGGATCCCGCGAAGCTCGACTTCAACGCCCAGTTGCAGGGCCCGGACTGGCTCGACGCGGCGCGCAACCCGCAGATGACCTTCCGTTCGAAGCGCGTCGTGCCCACCGGCGAGCGCCGCATCCGCATCGAGGGCGAGCTGACCCTGCGCGGCGTCACGCGGCCGGTGACGCTCGAGGCACGCTACAACGGCGGCTATGCCGGCCATCCGCTGGACCCGAACGCGCGCATCGGCTTCTCGGCGAGCGGGCGCCTGCGACGCTCGGAGTTCGGGATGAGCTACGGCATCCCCGCGCCCGGCACCACGATGGGCGTCGGCGACCAGGTCGAGCTGCGGATCGAGTGCGAGTTCACCGGCCCGACGCTCAAAAAATAGATCAGATTTATTTTTCCCGGCGAGGCCTCAGGCTTTCAGGAGGCCTTCGCCGAGCAGCCGCCCGAAGGTGATCGCGGGCGTCACCATGCAGCCGTTGACCACCACGTCGCCGGCGCACTGCCAGCCGCCGATCACCTCGCCCGCGGCGTACAGGTTGGCGATCGGCCGCTTGTCCGCCGTCACCACCTGCAGCTTCGAGTTCACGTCGAGGCCGGCGAACGTGAACACGCCGCCCGCGTAGGTCTCGACGACGTAGAACGGCGGCTGCGCGATCGGCCGCGGCATGTGATTGCGCCCGAAGCGGTCGGAGCCGCCCGCCGGCCTGCGCGCGGTTGTACTCGGCGACGCTCGCCGCGACGCGCTCGGCGGCAGCGCCAGCTTGCGCGCCGCCTCCTCGATCGTGGCCGCGCGCGCGAACATCATGTGGCCGTCGAAGCGCTGCGCGATCTCGGCCGGCGTGCCGTCGAGCAGCGGCGGCGCCTCGTCCTGGATCCGCTGATCCCAGACCAGCCAGCCGGCCATGTTGGGCGCGTCGGTGAGCGCGCGCTCGAAGGCGTCGATGTCGTCGGTGTCCTCGCGCACGAAGCGCTCGCCGGTGGCGTTCACCAGGATCTCCCCAGGGCTTGCGGCGCCGCGGGTCGTTGCGCGCGCGGCCGATCGACGGCGACGGAAGTTTCGGTCGCGCAGGATCGAGCCCGGATGCCCGACGAAGAAGCGCTGCCGCCGATCGCCGCGCCCGCGGCCTCGCCGATCGCGATGCCCTCGCCCTGGCTGTGCGCATAGCCCGGCCTCGAGGAACAGTCCCTTGCCGCCCTGGTAGCGGCGGAAGTTGGCCGCGTTGTGGATCGTGCCGCCGGCGGTGATCACGACCTTGCGGCCGCGATACTGCGTGCGCCGACCGTCCGGGCCCGCGACGATCACGCCGGTCACCGCGCCGCGCCGGTCCTGCGTCAACTCGACCGCGCGCGACTCGAGCAGCACGCGGATCCGTCCCTGCGATTCGGCCTGCTGGAAGGTCGGCAGGAACACGCCGAGCAGCGAGCGCCCACCCTTGGCGCCACCGTGATAGCGCCGCGTCGGGAACGCCGCGTGCACGCCGAGCCCGGCTGCTCCGGCGGGAAACGCCAGGCCGCTCGCCTCGAGCCAGTCGATGGTCTGCGCCGCATTGTCGACGTAGAGCCGCAGGATCTCGGGGTTGGCCTTGCCGTGCCCCATCGCCATCGTGTCGTCGTACAGCTGCTGCGGCGAGTCGACGATGCCCTTGCTCTTCTGCAGCCGCGTGCCGCCCCGCCGACATCATCCCGCCCGAGATGTGCAGCGTGCCGCCGACGCGGTCGGCGCGTTCGATCACCAGCACGCGCGCGCCGCGCGGCCGCCGCCTGGTTCGCGAGCGGCATGCCCGCGGTGCCCGCGCCGATCACGATCACGTCGAACGGGCGGCGTGCGTCGACCGCATAGCCGCCCGAGCGCGTCGACTGCGCGGCGAGCGCCGGATCCGGCGCGAACTGCGCCCAGGCCTCGGCGCCGAATCCGCCGGCGAGCCCCGTCGCCAGCGCGCGGTCAGGAATTCGCGCCGGTCGAGTGGCGCGCGACGGCGCCAGCCAGGTTCACTCATCGCATCCCCCTCGATCGTTCGTCATTCCAGGTCGCGGCGCGACGCGCGTCCGCGCGCCGCCGTCGCGCTCGGCCTCAAGCCACGAGCGGCTTGATGCCCGAGACGTGGCGGAAAGCTCTTCTGCGCCTTGCGGCTATTGCCGGTGGGCTGGCCCGCGAAGTCCACCTCGAAGCCCGCGCCGCGCAGCACCGCCGGGAAGTCGCACTGGCGATACGCCGGCGACCAGGTCTCGACGTTGTGGCGATGGTCGACCCACTGGCTCGCGAGCCCGACCACGGTGCTGATCGGCGTGTAGTCCGGATGCCCGGCCGTCATGAAGTCCGCGTGGTGATAGACGCCGCCCGGCCGCAGGATGCGGAAGATCTCGCGCGCCACGCGCTCGCGCGCCTCGGGCGCGATCTCGTGGAACACGATGCAGCTGCCGACCAGGTCGAAGAAGCCGTCCGGGAAGCCGGTGCGCTCGGCGTTGCGCTGCGCGAAGTGGATCTCGAAGCCGGCGCGCGCCGCCTGGTAGTGCGCATAGCGCAGCAGCGGCGCACCGACGTCGATGCCCCAGACCTCTGCCTCGGGGAAGCGCGCCTTCAGCCCCATGGTGCTGTCGCCCATGCTGCAGCCGAGGTCGAGGATGCGCCGCACGCGGCGATCGGCCGGCAGCCGCGCCGACTGGCCGTAGGAGATCGCGCGGCCGCGATCCTTCAGGTCGTCGGTGCCCTGCACGTGGCCGAGGTGATAGACCCAGCCGCCGAAAGGGTCGCCACAATAGCCGCCCGGCTGCGAGTGGATCTCGTGGCGCGCCCAGTCGGGAATCTCGAGGCCGGGGTCCAGCTCGAGCGTGCCGGGCCCGGCGCGGTCCGCCTTGTCCAGCTCGCCGAGGTAGTGCGCCGCGTCGCGCCGGAACGCGCGGCGCGGATTGTCCCAGTGCAGCGCGAAGTTGCTGCGCGCGAGCCGCGTGCGCGCGGCGTACGACGGATCCTCGGCGAGCAGCGCGAACGCCTGCTCCCCGCCGAGCTCGCTGTCGTCGAGCGGATTGACGCCCTTCGACTTCAGGAATGCGGTGAGGTGCGCCTGCTGCTGCGGCCGCGCCGCGTCGCGCGTCAGGAAGGCGGCGACGCCCCGCGTGAAGTCCTGGCGGCTCTCGTCGTCCTGGTGCAGGAAGCGGCCCGCGGTCCGCCAGCGCGCGACCAGCTCGGGCGGCTGGTTCCACGGATCGATGCTGACGTCGACCAGCGGCTGCGCGGTCACGCTCGCGCCGCCGTGCGTGGCGGCCGCGGCGGCGGCGCCCGGGTCGCGCGGGGTCGCGAGCGCCTCCGGCACCTGTGCGGCGGCCGCGGCGGCCACCGTCGAGGCGAGGAAAGTCCGGCGCTTGATCTCCATGGGTGCGCCCCCGCTCACGGCTGGCGCAGCGGCGCCGCGCCGCGGGTCATCGGCACCGGCGTGCCCTCGAGCCGCTTGCCGGGCCGCGTCAGCACCGCGAGCGTGCGCTCGATGAAGGCATCGCGCTCGCTCTCCCAGGCGGCGGCCTGCGCGGCGCTCGGCACGTAGGCGTCGATCGCCGCCGCGGTCGCGAACACCTTCTGCTGGCCGAGCTGCTCGGCGATCAGCAGGCGGCGGCGGATCACCCAGACCTCGCCGGCGAGGTTCAGCACCGCCGACATCAGGTTGTCGGTGTGCACGTCGTCGGTGATGACCGCCTGGTCGTAGTCGCTCTTGACGAAGTCGACCGCGTGGTCGGGCCGTCCGGTGGGGCTCGTTCGCCATCGCTGTTCCCCCTTGCCGTCGTCGCGCCTCGCCGTCGCGCGGATGCGGCACTCCCCGAGGCCGCATGCCAGTGATCGCACCGCGACGCCGGGGTGTCAACACGATGCGCTTGCCGGCTCACGCCCTGCGCGACGCGGCGCGCGGCGCGCCCGATCACCGGTCGACGGGTTCAGTCGCGCGCGGGGGCCAGGAACAAGGCGTAGGTCGCGAGGATCCGGGTCACGCCGTCGGTGAGGTGCGCCGCCGACAGCGTCGCGCCCGAGATGTTCGGCACCTCGGCGCCGAGGTGCGCGCCGGCGAAGCGCCGCCCGGTGAAGTGCCGTCGCCAGTCGCCGCGCACCTGGTCGTATTCGGCGATGCAGACCAGCACCTCGACCGACTTCACCGTACCGTCTGGCGTGAGGCCCACGGCATAGGTGATGCGGTCGTCGCGCCCAGGCACCTGGTCGAGGAAGAACCAGCCGCCGCCCGACACCCGCCAGGCCCGCACCTCGTTGCGGTAGACCGTGGTGCCGGACACCCGCGCCAGCTCCCCCGCCTGGGCCTCGGTTAGGCGCAGGTCGGCCGGCGTGAACTCCGCCCCCGGGAAGACCAGTTGCTGCGCCTCCGCCACGGTCAGGAAGCTGGTGGCCGTGGCGGGCTCGGCAACGCAGGCGGCGGCCACGATGGCCGGGGGAATCAGCAGGAATCGGCTCCGCATCCCCGGAAAATAGATCAGATCTATTTTCCGGGGGGCGGGGCTTGACCGGTGTGCATAGATATGCATAATTTGCGCAAATTTATGCACGCAGACGCCCTCCAAGCCGAGCGCCGCAACGCCATCCTGCGCATCCTGCGCGGCGCCCCCGTGCGCAAGCAGGACGAGCTGGTGCGCCTGCTGCGCAGCCAGGGTCACGACGTCACCCAGTCCTCGGTGAGCCGCGACCTGCGCGACCTCGGCGTGCTGAAGGCGTCCGGCCGCTACCTGCCGCCCGACGACGGCGCGGCGCGCACCAACGGCGACTTCGACATGCTGCGCAGCTTCGTGCGCAGCATCGCCACCGCCGGCAGCTCGCTGACGGTCATCAAGACCACGGTCGGCGCGGCGCAGACCGTCGCGGCCGCGATCGACCGCGCCGAATGGCCCGAGGTGGTCGGCACCATCTCCGGCGACGACACCATCTTCCTCGCCACCGACACCGCGCGCGAACAGGCGCAGGTCGTCGAGCGCCTGCGCGGCCTGTTCCGCGTCTGACGGGCCGCACGGCCCGCCTCGTCTCCTTCACAGCGTCCTCGTTCATTCCAGACTTTCGTACTTCCGCAGAGCATCCGTCATGACCCAGCCCATCGTCCTCGCATACTCCGGCGGCCTCGACCACCTCGTTCCTGGTGCCGTGGCTGAAGGAGAACTACAACCGCCCGATCATCACGGTCACGGTCGACACCGGCGGCATCGACGCCGCGGCCGCGAAGACCCTGAAGGAGCGCGCGCTGGCGCTCGGCGCGGTCGAGCACCACCAGGTCGACGCGCGCGCCGACTACTTCGAGCAGGTGCTGCGCTTCCTGGTGATGGGCAACGTGCGCCCGCGGCCAGCTGTATCCGCTGTGCGTCGGCGCCGAGCGGGTGATGCAGGCGCAGACCATCGCGCTGATGGCGCGCAAGCTCGGCACCGGCAGCATCGCCCACGGCTGCACCGCCGCCGGCAACGACCAGGTGCGCTTCGAGGTCGCGCTGCGCACGCTCGCGCCGGACCTCGAGGTGATCGCGCCGGTGCGCGACAAGGCCTTCAAGCGCCAGGAGGAGCTCGAGTTCCTGCAGCAGCGCAAGCTCCCGGTGCCGCCTTTCGGCGCCGCGTACTCGATCAATCGCGGCCTGTGGGGCGTGACCATCGGTGGCAAGGAGACGCTGACCTCGGCGGGCAGCATCCCCGACGACGCCTGGGTGCTGTCGAAGGACGCCTTCAGCAAGCCGCGCGCCGCCGAGAAGCACACGCTGCACTTCGACAAGGGCCGGCCCGTCGGCATCGACGGCAAGACCATGAGCCCGGTCGAGGTGATCGAGGCGCTCGAGACGCTCGCGGGGCCGTTCGGCATCGGCCGCGGCATCCATCTCGGCGACACCATCATCGGCACCAAGGGCCGCGTCGCGTTCGAGGCGCCGGCCGCAGAGGTGCTGCTGAACGCGCACCGCGAGCTCGAGAAGCTGGTGATGACCGGCCGCCAGCAGCGCATCAAGGAGATGCTCGCCGGACCCTATGGCGACTGGGTGCACGAGGGCCAGCTGCTGGATCCGGTGTGCCGCGACATCGAGCGCTGTTTCCTTTCGTCTCAAGAACGCGTCACCGGCGTGGTGCACGTGCTGTTCCGCCCCGGTTCGGTGTTCGTCGAAGGTGTGGAGTCGGTGTACTCGCTGATGGCGGCCTCGAAGGGCGTCTACGGCGAGGCCACCGGCGAGTGGACCGCGGCCGACGCGCTGGGCTTCTCGCGCATCGTCGGCCTCACGGGTGTGTTCCATCGTCGTGCGGGTGAGAGGGCTTCGGGAAAATGAGAACCATCGTCGTCGACAAGATCGCGTCCGTGACCCAGGCCTGCGGCCTCGGCCACGAGGTCCGCATCGCCACCGACAACATTCCCGCCGAGGAAGGCGTGGTCGTGGTCGTCGAGGTGCTGACCAGCAAGGCGAACTACAACACCCTCGAGCTCACCAGTGGTCGCATGGCCAAGGTGAACAAGGGCGATGTCGTCGTAGGCGCGCTTGGGCATCGCCGCGCGCTGTTCGGCTTCTCCGGCTACGTGCCGAAGAAGGTCGAGGCCGGCGACCTCATCCAGATGCTGAACATCGGCGGCGTGCTCGGCATCTGCGACTCGGCCAACCCCGACAAGGGCAAGCCGTTCGACTGCCGCGTGCTCGGCGTGGTGCTGCAGTTCCCCTACCTCGGCGAGCGCATCGGCGTGCCGGCGCGGGCGGGCTATCGCAAGCTCGACTACGACGCGACGCTCGACACCCAGGGCGTGCCGGTGGTGGCGCTCGCGGGCCACCTGCATGGAAGCGGGCAAGACCGCCGCCGCCTGCGCGATCGTCAGCCGCATGCGCCATCGCGGCATGACGGTCGACGTCTTCAAGGCGACCGGCGTCTCGCTGCGCCGCGACATCCTCGCGATGGAGGATGCGGGCGCGCGCAACTCGATGATCTTCACCGACCTCGGCATCATCACGACCACGCGCAAGGTGGGCCCGGCGCTGACGCGCACCATGCTCACCGAGCTCGCCGCGAAGAAGCCCGACGTGATCGTCTACGAGCTCGGCGACGGCATCCTCGGCACCTACGGCGTCGACTCGATCCTCGATTGCGAGGACATCCGCAAGGCGCAGGCCACCGGCATCGTGCTCTCGGCCAACGACCCGGTCGCGGCCTGGGGCGGCGTCAAGCTGCTGCGCGAGCGCTTCGGCGTCGAGCCCTGCGTCGTGACCGGTCCCTCGACCGACAACGCGGTCCGGCGTCGAGATCATCGAGCAGCAGATGAAGGTGCCAGCGTTCAATGCCATGACGAGCGGCGCCGAGCTCGGCGACTGCGTGATCAAGGCGATCGGACTCGACCAGAAGTTCCCGCTCGCCAACGCGAGCGCGGCACCGAAGGCGGCCAACGGCTGATGGACGCGCGCATCCCGACACTCGTGCTCGGCGGCACCGGCTACGTGGCCGGCGAGGTGATTCGCCTCGTGCTCGGCCACCCGAACCTGCAGCTCGCCGGCGTGATGTCCGACTCGCAGCCCGGCGAGCCGGTCGGCAAGTCGTTCCCGCACCTCGCGGCGGTGCTCGGCGACACGCGCTTCCTGTCGCAGGCCGAGATCGAGCAGCAGATCTCGACGCTGCCGCGCAGCGCGGTGTTCTCGGCCGCGCCGCACGGCGTCAGCGCCGCGCTGATCGACGCGCTGCTGAAGAAGGCCGAGGCGAAGGGCACCAAGCCGCGGGTCGTCGACATCTCGGCGGACTATCGCTACTCGACCGCCGAGGCGTACGCGGCGGTCTACAAGCACGAGCATGACGCGCCGGCGCGGCTCAAGGACTTCACCTGCGCGGTGCCCGAGCACTTGAAGTCGGTGAACACGCCGCACGTGGCGCATCCGGGCTGCTTCGCCACCGCGACCTTGCTCGCGTCCGTGCCGCTGCTCGCGACCGGACTCGCCGCAGGCAGTCGGGCCGGCGCCGGCACGGCGGGCGGCGTGGCGGGCGCGGGTTCCGGCGGCGGCGCCGCCGTACCGACGCTGTTCGTCTCCGGCGTCACCGGCAGCACCGGCTCCGGCCGCAAGCCCGTCGAGGGCACGCACCACCCGACGCGCCACAGCGACCTCTATTCCTACAACGCGCTGGTGCACCGGCACATTCCGGAGATCCGCGCCTGCGCGCAGGCGGCGAGCGGCGTCGACGCGGACTTCGCCTTCGTGCCGCATTCGGGGCCGTTCGCGCGCGGCATCCACGTCACCGTGCAGGCGCAGCTCGCCGCGCCGACCGACACGGCGACCGTGCTCGCGAAGCTGCGCGAGTTCTATGCGGGAGCGCCGTTCGTGCGCGTGCTCGACTCGGCGCCGCGCGTCAAGGACATCGTCGCCAGCAACTACGCGCACCTCTCGGCCGCGGCCAACGGCCGCACGGTCGCGGTGATGTGCGTGGTCGACAACCTGAACAGGGCGCGGCCGGCGGCGCCGTGCAATGGATGAACCGACTCTTCGGCCTGCCGGAGACTGCGGGACTGACCGCGCCGGCGGCCGGCTGGACCTGAAGCCGCGCCAGGTGCGCGCGAGGGAACCTCGACCATGAACGCTGAGATCAAGCCCAACACCCACGCGGGACCGCCGGATTTCCTGGCGCCCGTGTTCGCGCAATACCCGAGGGAAGTGGTGCACGCCGAGGGCGTGTGGCTGCACACGCGGCGACGGGCGTCGCATCCTCGATCTCTATGGCGGCCATGCGGTCGCGGCGCTCGGCTACGCGCATCCGGGCTGGACGCGCGCGATCGCCGAGCAGGCGAAGGCCTGCAACTTCCAGAGCAATGCGGTGCCGATGGACGTGCGCGCGCGCGCCGCGACACGGCTCGCGAAGTTCGCGGGTGGCGGCTACGACAGCGTGTTCTTCGTGAACTCGGGCGCCGAGGCCAACGAGAACGCGCTCAAGATGGCGTTCCGGATGACGCGCCGGCCGCAGGTGGTCGCGGTCGAGGGCTCGTTCCATGGGCGCACCGCGGCGGCGGGCGCGATCACCTGGGGCGCGGTCGGCAAGTGGTACGAGTTCCCGAAGACACCGTTCGACGTCGCGTACGTCCCGAAGCGCGACATCGCCGCGATCCCGGGCATCGTGACGGAGCAGACGGCGGCCGTGGTGGTCGAGCCGGTGCAGGGCGTCGGCGGCGCGTTCGACATGGGCCGCGAGTTCCTCGCCGCGCTGCGCAAGCGCTGCGACGAGGTCGGCGCGCTGCTGATCTTCGACGAAGTGCAGATCGGCGTCGGCCGCAGCGGCTGGGCCTTCGCGGCCGACATGTTACGGCGTCGCGCCGGACATGATCACGACCGCCAAGGCGCTCGGCAACGGCTTCCCCTGCGCGGCGCTGCTGATGAGCCCGCGCGTCACCGCGGCGCTCAAGCTCGAGGGCTCGGCACCACCTTCGGCGGCGGCCCGATGGCCTGCGCGGCGATCGAGGCGGTGATCGAGGCGATCGAGACCGAGGCCTGCTCGAGAAAGTGCGGCGCGTGTCGAAATACATCCGCGACACCTGCACCGTGGGGCCGGTCACCGGCCACCAGGCGCGGCTTCCTGCACGGGCCGCGGCACCAGCAAGCCTGCCAAGGAAAGTGCAGAAGGGGCTGCTCGAGCGCGGCATCCTCGCCGGCACCAGCGGCGACCCGAACGTGGTGCGGCTGCTGCCGCCCCTACATATTGAAGGAACAGCACGTGGACCTGCTGCGGGAGGCGCTCGCCGCGCTGTGACCGCACGCGCAGTGAACGAACCTTGATGAAACGATTCCTCGACCTGGCCGACTTCTCCCGCGACGAGATCGTCGATCTCCTCGCGCTCGCGAAGCGCCTCGAGCAGGCTCCCGAGCCGCGCGCGCTCGCGGGCAAGATCCTCGGGCTCGTGTTCTTCAACCCTTCCCTCAGGACGCTGTCGTCGTTCCAGGTGGGGATGATGCGGCTCGGCGGCAGCTCGTTCGTGATCACCCCGGGCCAGGGCACCTGGCAGCTGGAGACGCGCCTCGGCGCGGTGATGAACGGCGCCGCCGCGGAACACGTGCGCGAGGGCATCCCGGTGCTGGCCTCGTATGCCGACGCGCTCGGCATCCGCGCCTTCGCCGACGGCAAGAACCTCGCCCACGACTCGCCGAGACCAGCTTCAAGGCGATGGCGGAAGTGGTCGACAAGCCGCTGATCAACATGGAATCGGCGGTCAACCATCCCTGCCAGGCGCTCGCCGACTGGAAGACCATGGACGACGTCGGCGTGCCGCGGCGCGCCAAGTTCGTGCTCTCGTGGGTCAACCACCCGCGCGTCACGCCTATCGCCGTGCCCTGCGCCACGGTGCACATGGCCGCGATGCGCGGCATGGACGTCACCGTGCTGCGGCCCGAGGGCTTCGCGCTGCCGCCGCAGATCATGGACAAGGCGCGCGCCGCGGCCGAGGCGAGCGGCGGCACGCTGCGCGAGACGGCGGATCGCGCCGAGGCGCTCGAGGGCGCGCAGGTGATCTACGCCAAGGAATGGGGCTCGACCGCCCACTACGGCGATGCCGCCGCCGACGCCAAGCTGCGCTCCCGGGCTCACGGACTGGTGCGTGCGCAACAGCTGGTTCGGAGACCACCGCGGCCGACTGCCGGCTGATGCACTGCCTGCCGGTGCGGCGCAACGTCGCGGTCGCCGACGAGGTGCTCGATGGCCCGCGCAGCATCGTGCAGCGCGAGGCCTACAACCGCCTGACCGCGCAGATGGCCGTCCTGCACCGCCTGCTCGCCTGAAAATAGATCGGATCTATTTTCCTCCAGCTGCTCACCTGAAAAATAAATCTGTCCCCTTTTTGACGACGGAGACTTGACGATGATCATGCACCGCACCGACCAGGCCGCCGCGATCCGCGCCCTGAAGAGCGCCGCGCCCTACATCCGCCTGTTCAAGGGCAAGGTATTCGTGATCAAGGCCGGCGGCGCCGTGTTCGGCGACCTCGAGGCGACGCGGGCGCTGATCGAGCAGATCGCGATCCTGCACTACTTCGGCGTCAAGGTCGTGTTCGTGCACGGCGGGCGGGCCGCAGCTCACCGAGATCACCGAGCAGCTCGGCGTGCCGACGCGGATGGTCGAGGGCCGGCGCGTCACCGACCAGCGCTCGATCGACGTCACCTCGATGGTGCTGAACGGCCTGATCAACACCCGCATCCTCGCGATCTGCCGCGACCTGAACCTCGACGCGGTCGGCATCAGCGGCGTCGACGCCGGCCTGATCCGCGCCCACAAGCGCGCGCCGGTCAAGCTGCAGAGCAACGGCGAGACCATCGACTACGGCTATGTCGGCGACGTCGACCGCGTCGACCCGAGCGTGATCAGGAAGCTGCTCGACAACGGCCTGATGCCGGTGATCCAGCCCGCTCTCGTGCGACGACCAGGGCACGCTGCTCAACATCAACGCCGACACCATCGCCTCGGCGATCGGCGCGGCGCTCGACGCCGAGAAGCTGGTGCTGTGCACCGGCGCGCCCGGCATCCTCGAGCGCGTCGAGGACCCGACCTCGATCATTTCCTACACCGACCTGCAGGGCCTGAAGCGGCTGCGCGACAACGGCAGCATCGTCGACGGCATGCTGCCCAAGGCCAAGGCGATCGAGGACGCGATCCGCGGCGGCGTGCGCCGCGTGCACGTGATCAGCTACAAGGCGCCCGAAGGCCTGCTCGCCGAGGTCTTCACCAACGAAGGCACCGGCACGCTGGTGGTCGCCGACGTGCACGCGCTCGCGCCCGCCGAGCTGTCGGCCGCGCAGCAGGCGCCGTCGGCCTGACATGACGCGACTCTGGGACAAGGGCGCGCCGCTCGACGAGCGCGTGCTGGTCTACACGGCCGGCGAGGACTACGCGCTCGACGAGCGCCTGGTGCCGTACGACGCGCGCGCCTCGATCGCGCACGCCGAGATGCTCTGTGCCCAGAAGCTGCTGTCGCCCGAGGACCTCGCCGCGATCAAGGCCGGGCTCGAGGCACTGGTCGCCGAGCATGCGCGCGGCGAATGGCGGATCGAGCTCGCCGACGAGGACGGCCAGACCGCGCTCGGAGAAGCGCCTGACGGCGCGCATCGGGTCCGCGGGCGGCCGCGTGCACCTCGGCCGCTCGCGCAACGACCAGGTGCTGACCGCGGTGCGCCTCTACCTGCGCGACGCGGTCGAGCAGCTCGCGGGCGGCGCGGCGGCCGTCCGCCGAGGCCCTCGAGCGCCTGGCGCAGCGCGACGGCGCGATCGTGCTGCCCGGCTACACCCACATGCAGCAGGCGATGCCGAGCTCGTCGCGCTCTGGGCGCGCGGCTTCGCCTCCGAGATCCACGACGACGCGCAGGCACTGCGCCTGGTGCACCGGCGCGTCGCGCGCAGCCCGCTCGGGTCCGCCGCCGGCTATGGCTCGCCCGGCCTGCCGATCGACCGCCGCGCCACCGCGCAGGCGCTCGGCTTCGCCGAGGTGCAGGAGCCGGTGACGGCGGTGCAGCTGTCGCGCGGCAAGGCCGAGGCGCAGCTGCTGTTCGAGATCGCGCTGCTGATGCAGGACCTCGGCCCGCTTCGCCGCCGACGTGCTGCTCTTCTATACGCAGGAGTTCGCGTTCGTCGCGCTGCCGGACGCGTTCACGACCGGCTCGTCGATCATGCCGCAGAAGCGCAACCCCGACGTGTTCGAGCTGGTGCGCGGCCGCACCGCCAGCGCGCACGGCTGCCTGGTCGAGGCGCTCGGCATCTTCGCCAAGCTGCCGTCCGGCTACCAGCGCGACCTGCAGCTGCTGAAGTTCCCGCTGTTCCGCGGCATCGACCTCGCGCTCGCCACCACCCAGATCCTGGTGCCGGCGATCGACGCGATGAAGTTCCGTCCCGAGAGCGTCGAGCTCGATCCGTCGATCCACGCCGCCGAGCAGGCGAATGCGCTGGTGGTGCGCGAAGGCATTCCGTTCCGCGAGGCCTACCGGCGCGTCGGCGCCGCGCTGCGCGCCGCGAAGGCGGGCGGGCCGCAGGGCGGCGAGTCGAAGTGAGCGAGACCAGGCCGATCTGGCACCCGGGCACCACGCTCGAGTTCGCGCGCCTGGTGCAGCGTCGCACGATGGGCGAGTTCCTCGGCATCGAGTTCATCGAGCTCGGGCCCGACTACATGCGCGCCACGATGCCGGTCAGCGAGCGCACCTGCCAGCCGACCGGCGTGCTGCACGGCGGCGCCTCGGTGGTGCTGGCCGAGTCGCTGGCGAGCACCGCGTCCAACTGCACCGTCGACACCTCGCGCCGCGCGCTGCTGGGCCAGGAGATCAACGCCAACCACCTGCGGCCCGCGCCGCTCGGCACCGTGGTCACCGCGACCGCACGCCCGTTCCACATCGGCGCGCGCAGCCAGGTCTGGGGCACCGAGATCGTCGACGAACGCGGCCGCCTCGTCTGCGTGTCGCGGATCACGCTCGCGCTGGTCGAGCGGCCGCTGATCGCGCCGCCCGCCTGAATCCACGCGCCGCCCGGAGCCCGCACCATGACGCGCCTCACCCGCCAGGAACTGATCGACCTCTGCGAGAACCGCTACTTCGGCAACGTGGTGCGCGAGAAGCTCGACGCGGTGGTCGACTGCTTCACGCCCGACACGCTGGTGGTGATCCGCCACGGCGACAACCCGGAGCGGCGCTTCCACGGCAAGCCCGAAGGCCGGCGAGCTGCACATCAGCGAGTTCTGGAAGCACCTGAACGCCAATTTCGACGCCGGCTTCGAGGACTTCGACCACTACGTCGATGCCGAGCAGCAGCGCATCGCCTCCACCTTCATCGTGACGCTGGCGCCGAAGCCCAGCTCGCCGTACGTGGCGCGAGGCACGCTGACCCTGAAGAACTGCAACTTCTTCAAGGTTGAAGACGGCCGGATCGCCCACATGATGGTCTACTATTCGAATCCCGACACGGGTGGCGACCCGGTCGGCAAGCCCACTGGTTTCCCGCCCGCCAGGCCCGAAGGCTGACGGGCGCAGGCGCCAGCCGGACGACGCGGCCGGCTTCCCTGCGTGTCCCGAGTGGCCCACCCAACCAAGGAGCCCGTCATGAGTGAGTCGACGACCACCTACGATGCTTCCGGCCTGCGCACGGCCGACCCTTCGCTGGTGAGCTACACGCACATCATCTATGGCCTGCACGCGCTGTCGGTGTTCATCGGCATCACCAGCGCCGCAACCGTGGTCGGCAGCTTCGTGTTCGGCCTGCCGTCGATCGTCGCCGTGATCATGAACTACGTGCGGCGCGGCGACGCGCGCGGCACCTTCCTCGAGTCGCACTTCGACTGGCAGATCCGCACCTTCTGGTACGCGCTGCTGTGGATCGCGGTCGCGGCGGTGCTGTCGGCGCCGCTGATGCTGATCCTGGTCGGCATCTTCACGATGTGGCTCGCGGCCGTGGTGATCGGCCTCTGGGTCATCTACCGCGTGGCCCGCGGCTGGCTCGCGCTGCGCGACGGCCGCACGATCGCGCCGAACTGAGGGCGCCGCGCGATGCTGCACGCTCCGCTCGCGAACCGGGAGCGCCGCGGCACCGCGCCGGCGGCGCTCGCCGCGGCGCTGGCCGCGGCGACGCTGCTCGCGGCCTGCGGCCAGACCGGCCCGCTCTACCTGCCCGAGGACGAAGGCGCGACGGTGATCACGCGGCCAGCCGGTGGGGCCGCACCGGCACCGGTACCGGTGCCGCCGCCGGCGACCTCGACATCGACGCCGCCTGCGCCCGCGACGCCGGCCGCCCCGGCACCTGCGCCACCGGCGGCCATGCCACCGCCCGCGACTGCACCGGCCGGTGCCGCGCAGCCGCCTGCATCGACTTCACCGACGGACCCCGTCCCGCGGCGCAACGGCGAAACCCAGGCTCGCTGAACGGGCGATGAATCGCGGCGCCGCGCGGCGCAATTCGCCGTGCGAGTCGGGCACTCAATCGAGAGTGATTCGCATCTGGATCGGCGCGGGAACCCGCAAGCCGGCTCCCCGGTCAGACCCGTCGTCAGGAGTCATGACGGTATAATGGCCCGGCATCAGGTCTCGCTTGGTGATGCCCGCGCTGTCGGAACCGCCGCAATTGACGCCGGCGCAGGATTTCCGCCCAGTGCGCACGACCTGAGCTTCCATCAGTTCGGCGTCCAACAGGAAAGACGACACATGAACAGTGACAAGATGACCCGCCGCCGTGTCCTCGGCAGTTCGCTGCTGGGCCTGACGGCGATTCCCGTGATGGTCGAGACGGCGCTCGGCCAGGCCGCGAAGCCCGCGGCCGCGCCCGCCGCCAAGCCGGCCGCTGCGGCGCCCGCCGCCGCAGGTTCCGCTGGCGCGCTGCCGCTCCTGAACCCGACCGAGCCGGCCGCCAAGGCCCTCGGCTACGTCGAGGATTCGGCGAAGGTCGACGCCAAGGCGAACCCGACCCACAAGCCCGAGCAGCATTGCGGCAACTGCCTGCAGTGGGTCGACAAGAACCGCAAGGCGCCCACGTCCAAGTGCAACCTGTTCCCGGGCAAGATGGTCAAGAACCCCGGCTGGTGCAAGGTCTGGGTGAAGGCCCCGGGAACCTGAACCGGGACCCTTCCGCGATGACATCCCGACGCCGGGCAGCGTTGCTGCGCACGCTGCCCGGCGTCGTGCTGCTGGGCCTGCTCGTGGCCTGCAGCGGCGGCGCCAAGCCGCCCGCCCCACCGTTCAACGCCACCGAAGTCAGCGGCATCGACTACGGCCGCGGCCTGCGCATCGCCGACAGCGCCGGCCAGCCACGCACGCTCGAGGACTTCCGCGGCCAGGTGCTGGTGGTGTTCTTCGGCTTCACCACCTGCCCCGACGTCTGCCCGACCACGCTCGCGCGGCTCGCGCAGGTGCGGCGCGCGATGGGTGCCGACGGCGAGCGCATGACGGTCGCGCTGGTCTCGGTGGACCCGGAGCGCGACGGCGGCGAGAAGCTCGGCGCCTATGCGCGCAGCTTCGACCCGTCGTTCGTCGCGCTGCGACCCGAGCCCGCGCAGCTCGACGCGGTGTTGCAGGCGTTCCACGCGATCGCGATGAAGGTGCCGCCCGCGGGCGCCGGCGAGGAGGCGGTGGCGCGCGGTGAGTACACCGTCGACCACTCGGGCACGCTCTACGTCTACGACCGCGCCAACCGGCTGCGGCTGATCGCGCAGCCCGACTTCGACGTCACGAAACTCGCCGCCGACCTGCAGCGGCTCGCGCGCGAGCCGGCGACGTGAGCGCCGCGGCCGGCACGACGCCGACGCGCCCCGACCTGGTGCTCGTCGACGGCTCCTCGTATCTCTATCGCGCGTTCCACGCGCTGCCGCCGTTCACCAACTCGCGCGGCGAGCCGACCGGCGCGGTCTACGGCGTGATCAACATGCTGCAGAAGTTCCTCAAGGACTTCGACCCGCCGCGGATCGCGGTGGTGTTCGATGCGCCCGGCAAGACCTTCCGCGACGAGCTCTTCGCCGAGTACAAGGCGCACCGTCCGCCGATGCCCGACGAGCTGCGCTCGCAGGTGCAGCCGCTGCTCGACGCGGTGCAGGCGCTCGGCCTGCCGCTGCTGCGCCTGCCCGGCGTCGAGGCCGACGACGTGATCGGCACGCTGGCGCGGCGCGCCACCGCCGCCGGCCAGAACGTGCTGATCTCGACCGGCGACAAGGACATGGCGCAGCTGGTCGAGCCGCGCATCACGCTGATCAACACCATGAGCGGCAACGTCTACGACCGCGACGGCGTGAAGGCCAAGTTCGACGTCTGGCCCGAGCAGATCATCGACTACCTCGCCCTGGTCGGCGACAGCTCGGACAACATCCCCGGCATCGACAAGGTCGGGCCGAAGACCGCGGCCAAGTGGCTCGGGCAGTACCAGACGCTCGATGCGCTGGTGGCGAACGCCGCCGAGGTGCCGGGCAAGGTCGGCGAGAACCTGCGCGCCGGGCTCGAGACGCTGGAACTCGCGCGCAAGCTCGCGACCATCCGCTGCGACGTCGGGCTGCCGGCCGAGGCCGAAGACCTGCAGCGACGCGCCCCGGACGTGGCGGCGCTGCGCGCGCTCTACACGCGGCTCGAGCTACGTTCGCTGCTGAAGGCGCTGCCGGAAGGCGACGCTTCGGGCACCGCGGCCGGCGGCGGCGATGCTGGCGGCTTCGCGCTCAGCGGCGGGCCGGGCGGCGCCGGCGCGGGCGGCGCTGCGGCGTCCGCCGCCACGGGCGGCACGTCCCGCGCGGGTGCCGGTGCAGGCGCCGCGTTGGGCACCGCGCACGGCAGCGAGGCCGGTGCAGCAGCCGGGCCGACCGCGGGTTCCGCGAACCCGAACGCCGCCGACTACGTCGAGACACGCCCCGAAGTGCTCGAGGCGCCGCGCCGCTACGAGACCGTCATGGACATGGCCGCGCTCGAACGCTGGATCGAGGCGCTGTCGCTCGCGGACCTGTTCGCCTTCGACACCGAGACCACCAGCCTCGACTACATGCAGGCCGAGATCGTCGGCGTGTCGTTCTGCATCGAGCCGGGCGTCGCGGCCTACGTGCCGCTGGCGCACGACTACCCCGGTGCGCCCGACCAGCTGCCGCGCGACGTCGTGCTCGCGAAGCTCAAGCCCGTGCTCGAGGATGCGGCGCGCGGCAAGCTCGGCCACCACCTCAAGTACGACATGCACGTGCTGCGCAACCACGGCATCCGCCTCGGCGGCGTGCGCTACGACACGATGCTGGAGTCGTACGTCTGGAACAGCGTCGCGACGCGCCACGACATGGACTCCTGCGCGCAGCGCTACCTCGGCATCTCGACCATCCATTACGAGGACGTGGCCGGCAAGGGCGCGAAGCAGATCCCGTTCAGCCAGGTGTCGATCGAGACCGCGGCCGAGTACTCGGCCGAGGACGCCGACGTGACGCTGCGGCTGCACCGCACGCTGTGGCCGGCGATCGAGCACGAGCCGCTGCTGAAGCGGCTCTACGAGCAGTTCGAGCAGCCGCTGGTGCCGGTGCTGCAGCAGATGGAGTACTGCGGCGTGCTGATCGACCGCGAGCTGCTGCGCGTGCAGGGCGGCGAGATCGCCCACAAGCTGGTGGCGCTCGAGAAGCAGGCGCACGAGGCCGCGGGCCAGCCCTTCAACCTCGAGTCGCCGAAGCAGCTGCAGCACATCCTCTACGACAAGCTCGGCATCCCGGTGCTGCGCAAGACGCCGACCGGGCAGCCTTCCACGGCGGAAGACGTGCTCGAGGAGCTCGCCGAGGCGCATCCGCTGCCGCGCCTGATCCTCGACTATCGCGGCCTCGCCAAGCTGCGCTCCACCTACATCGACAAGCTGCCCGAGCAGATCGACGAGCGCACGGGGCGCGTGCACACCTCGTATCACCAGGCCGTGGCGCAGACCGGGCGCCTGAGCTCGACCGACCCGAACCTGCAGAACATCCCGATCCGCACCCCGGAAGGCCGCCGCATCCGCCAGGCCTTCGTGGCGCCGCCCGGCAAGCTGCTGCTCGCCGCCGACTACTCGCAGATCGAGCTGCGGATCATGGCGCATCTCTCCGGCGACGAGGGCCTGCTGCGCGCCTTCGCCGAGGGGCGCGACGTGCACCAGGCGACCGCGGCCGAGGTGTTCGCGACGCCGCTCGAGCAGGTGACCGCGGACCAGCGGCGCTCCGCCAAGGCGATCAACTTCGGCCTGATCTACGGCATGAGCGCCTTCGGCCTGGCGCGCCAGCTCGGCATCGAGCGCGGCGCGGCCGGCAAGTACGTCGAGACCTATTTCGCGCGCTACCCGGGCGTGAAGCGCTACATGGACGAGACCCGCGAGCGGGCGCGCGAACTCGGCTATGTCGAGACCGTGTTCGGCCGCCGGCTGTACCTGCCCGAGATCCGCTCCCGCAACCGCGCGATGCAGCAGTACGCCGAGCGCAGCGCGATCAACGCGCCGATGCAGGGCACGGCCGCCGACGTCATCAAGCGCGCGATGATCGCGGTGCACGACTGGTGCGAACGCGACGGGCGCGCGCGCCTGATCATGCAGGTGCACGACGAGCTCGTGCTCGAGGTGGATGCGGACGCCGTGGACGCGGTGTCGGCCGCGGTGCGCGAACGCATGGTCGCCGCCGGCGACGGCGCGCTCGCGGTGCCGCTCGGGGTCGAGATCGGCACCGGCGCCAACTGGGACGAGGCGCACTGAGGCGCGTGGCGCCGCGCGCGGCGCCGCTCAGCGGCACCGGCGCGCGGATCGCGCGTCATCGTCCAGAGGCCCGACGATCGGCGCCCTCGTCGTGCCAGCGGGTGGTGCAGCGCACGAACAGCCCGCCGGTGACCAGGCGCCGCACGCTGACGCGCGCGTCCACCGCGAGCGCGAGCTGGCGGATGCGCGCGAGGCTTCGATAGCTCTCGGCGACCTGGCGCGTGTCGAGCACCGGCCCTTCGCCCGAGACCGACAGCTCGACGGTGCCGAGCCGCGAGCGGCGCAGCATCACGCGCACGTCGGTGCAGCCCTCGCGGCAGGACTGCGCGACCGCCTCCTCCGCGACCGCGAGCAGCGCGCAGTGCTCGTCGGCGCTGAGCCCCGCGTCGGCGCCCTGCTGCAGCACCAGGTCGCAGGCATGGCCTGCGCCCGCGGCCAGCGCGTCGAAGCGCATCCGCAACGCGTCGCCGAGGCCGTGGTGGCGGGCGACGAAGCTCGAGGCGCTGCAGGCGGTCGAGCGGCTGCGCTCCGCCGCCTCGCCGACCAGGCGCGCCACGGCGTCGATGTCGTCGCCGAGCGCCGGGTCGAGCGCGCGCACCCGGTTGCGCAGCGCCGCGAGGCACATCACCGTGCCGAGCAGGTGGTTGCCGAGGTCCTCGTGCAGCACGGTCGCGAGCCGCAGGTTCTCGTCGCGCAGCGCCTGGCGCAGCGCCTCCTCGAGACGGCAGGGATGGTCGAACGACTCGCGGCAGGGCGGCTGCAGGCGCTGTCCCGAGGTGGTATCGGCGGTCATCGTCAACTGCTGGTGGCCAACCGGCCCAAACTAGGGGAGGCGGGCCGCGCCGATTGCCAAGCAAGGTCAGAGAAGTGTCAACAATCGTCAATGCAACGTGGACACCACATTAGGAGGATGCACGGAGCAACCGTGGTGCGCGCTAACATCGCGCCCGTGCGAATTGCCCTCCTCGAAGACGATCCGGACCAGGCCGGCCAGCTGCAGGCGCTGATGGAGCGGGCCGGACATCGCGTCCACCTCTTCACCCGCGGCCGTCCGCTGCTCAACAAGCTGGCCCACGAGAGCTACGACGTGATCGTGCTCGACTGGGGCGTGCCGGACATGTCGGGCATGGAGGTGCTCGCCACCATCCGCAGCCAGAAGGTGCCGGATACGCCGGTGCTGTTCCTGACCAACCGCGACGCCGAGTCCGACGTGGTCGAGGCGCTCGAGGCCGGTGCCGACGACTTCGTCGTCAAGCCGGCGCGCGAGCGCGAGCTGCTGCTGCGCATCAAGGCGCTGGGCCGCCGCACCCAGGAACGCGAGCCCGCCGGCGAGATCCTGGTCGCCGGGCCGATCCGCATCGACGTCGCGCGCCGCGAGATCACCCGCGACGGCAAGCCGGTCGACCTCACGCCGCGCGAGTTCGACGTCGCGGTGTTCTTCTTCCGCCAGCCGGGCCGGCTGGTGTCGCGCGGGCACCTGATGGAAGTCGTCTGGGGCCGCAGCACCGACGCCAGCCTGCGCACCGTCGACACGCACGTCAGCCGCCTGCGCCAGGCGCTCGCGCTCAGCGCCGAGAGCGGCGTGCGCATGACGCCGGTCTATGGCTATGGCTATCGCCTCGACGTGCAGAAGGCCGAGTGAGATGAGCGCGGCCTGCGCGCGCGTGCGGCTCGCGACGCCGGTCGCGCGCCCGCGGTCGTGGCGCAAGACCGGGTCGTCGCCATGGTCGCCTCTCGCCGCGGCCCTGGCGCTGGCCTTGGCAGCGGCGTTCGGCGCGCCGCAGCGTGCGGCTGCGCAGGGCGCGGCGGCGACGCGCACGGCCACGCCGGCTGCGGCATCCGCAGCGGCGACGACGCCGGCGCGCGGCGCCGCGAACGACGAGTTCACCTATCGCACCCGCGCAGGCGACACGCTGATCGGCATCGCCGCGCGGCTATTGCGCGAGCCGCGCCGCTGGCCCGAGCTGCAGGCGCGCAACCGCATAGCCGACCCGCGCCGCATGCCGCGCGGCAGCGCGGTCCGCATTCCCTACGAGTGGCTGCGGCTCACGCCGCAGACCGCGCGCGTGGTGGAGCGCGTCGGCGGCGTCACGGTCGACGGGCGTGCGCTCGAGAACGGCGCGACGCTCGGCGGCGGCGCCGCGATCGAGACTGCGGCAGACGGCTCGGCGACGCTCGAACTGGTCGACGGCTCGGTGCTGGTGCTGAAGCCGGCGAGCCGGCTGCGCCTCGAGCGGCTGCAGCGCGTCGAGGGCGCGGCCGCCGACGAGGCGGTGCTCGAGCTCGAGCGCGGCAAGGTGGAGACGCAGGTCAAGCCGCGCGGCGACATGGGCCGCTTCGAGATCCGCACGCCCGCCGCGGTCAGCGCGGTGCGCGGCACCGAGTTCCGCGCCGGCTACGCCGCCGACGCCGCGCTCGGCACCACCGAGACGCTCGGCGGCGCGGTCGCGGTCAGCGGCGCCGGCGCCGCGGTGCGCGTCGACGCGGGCTTCGGCACGCGCGCCGAGCCCGGCAAGCCGCCGCGCGAACCGGTGCCACTGCTGCCGGCGCCGCGGCTCGACGCGCTGCCCGCGGTCAACGACGGCGCCGGCCTCGGCTGGAGCTTCCCGCCGGTGCCGGGCGCGGTCGCGTATCGCCACCAGCTGGCGCGCGATCCGGAGTTCCGCGCGTTGCTGGCGGAGAGCGTCACGCAGCAACCGGCGGCCGCGGTCGCCACGCTCGCCGACGGCCGCTATTGGCTGCGCGCGCGCGCGATCGACGCCGGCGGCATCGAGGGCTTCGACGCGACGCTGGCGCTCGAGCAGCGCCGCCGCCTCGATGCGCCCACGGCGCTGGCGCCGACCGGCGGCGCGAAGCGCATCGGCGCGACCACGCGCTTCGAATGGCGCGCGCTGGACGGCGCCGGCGGCTACCGCTTCCAGCTGGCGCGCGACGCCAGCTTCACCGAGGTGCTCGCAGCGCGCGACGTGACGCGCGGCGCGAGCGCCGATCCCGCGAGCGCCGCGGCCGCGAACGCCGCGCCGGTGGCGGTCGAGATCGAGCGCCTGCCGCCGGGCAACTATGCCTGGCGCATCGCCGCCGTCGGCGCCGACGGGCGCGACGGCCAGTGGAGCGCGCCCCAGTCGTTCCAGCAGAAACCCGCGCCGGTCGCGGTCGAGCCGCTGTCCGCGGCGGCGCCGGCCGGCGCCCCGACGACGCGCGACTTCCGCTGGACCGCGACGGAAGCCGGCCAGCGCTACGAGTGGCAGCTCGCGCGGCGCGCCGATTTCCAGCGCATCGCACGCAGCGGTGCCAGCGAACTGCCCGCGCTGTCGCTCGCGGACCTGCCGCCCGGCCGGCACTGGCTGCGGGTGCGCGCGATCGACGCCGATGGCTTCGAGGCGCCGTACGGCCCGGCGCACGCCTTCGACGTGCCCTACCCGCGCTGGCTGCCGTACGCCACCGCCGCGATCCTGCTGATCCCGCTGCTGTGAGCCCGGCGAGCGCGCCGCTGCGCCGACGCACGCTGCGCGCGGTGCGCGCGCAGTGGGCCCTGCTGCTCGCCGTGCTGCTGCTCGCGCTGGCGGCGCTCGACGCCTCGGGCCTGCCCTGGCGCCTCGATCTCGCGCTCTACGACGCCGCGCTGCGCGGCCGGCCCGCGCCCGCGGACGTGGTGATCGTCGCGATCGACGACGCCAGCGTCGCCAGCATCGGCCGCTGGCCGTGGCGCCGCGCCGTGCACGCGACCCTGCTCGAGCGGCTGCGCGCCGCCGGCGTGCGCGGCGTCGCGCTCGACGTGATCTTCGCCGAGCCCGAACGCGCGCCGGTGCCGACCGCCGCCGATGCCGACGCCGACGCCGATGGCGATCGCGATGGCGATCGCGATAGTGACGGCAACAGCGACGGTGACACGCTGCTAGCCGCGGCATTGCGCGCCGGCCCGCCCACGGTGCTGCCGCTGGTCGCGACGCCGCTGCCGGGCCTGCCCGGCCTCGCCGCGTTGCCGCCGGTCGCGCCGCTGGCGGAGGCCGCGGCCGCGCTCGGCCACGCGCAGGTGGAGATCGACGCGGACGGCATCGCCCGCAGCGTGTTCCTGCGCGAGGGGCGCGGCGCGCCGCGCCATCCGCACTTCGCGCTTGCGCTACTCGAACGCGTCGCGCCCGCCGAGCTCGCGCCGCTGCGAGCCACGCGCCATCCGGACCTCGCGCGCGCGCCCGCCGACGCCTGGGTGCGCGACCAGCAGCTGCTGATCCCGTTCCTCGGGCCGCCGGGCCACTTCACCACCCTCTCCTACGTCGACGTGCTGCGCGGCGCGATCGACCCGGCGCGGCTGCGCGACCGCTGGGTGCTGGTCGGCGCCACCGCGCAGGGACTCGGCGACGCCTACGCGACGCCGCTGGCGCGCGGCGGCCGCACCACGCCCGGCGTCGAGCTGAGCGCCAACGTGCTGCAGGCGCTGCGCGACGGTCGCGGCATCCTGCCGGTGCCGCGCGCGCTGCGGCTCGCGCTCGGCGCGTTGCCGCTGCTGCTCGCGTTCGCCGGCTTCCTGTGGCTGTCGCCGCGCCAGTCGCTGCTGCTGCTCGCGGCGCTCTGGATCGCGACCGTGGCGGGCGCCGCGCTCGCGCTGCAGCTCGGCTGGTGGTGGCCGCCGGCGGCGGCGCTGATCGTGCTGACCGCGTCCTATCCGCTGTGGAACTGGCGCCGCCTCGAGGCGACCCAGCGCTTCCTCGACGTCGAGTTCACGCGCCTGATGGCCGAGCGCACGCCGCTGGCGCGCGAGACGCAGCCGGCCATCGCCGCGCCGCGCGGCGGCGACGCGCTGCAACGCCGCATCGAGCTGGTCGAGGCCGCGACCGCGCGGCTGCGCGACCTGCGCAGGCTGCTGTCCGACACCATCGCGAACCTGCCGGACGCCGCGCTGGTGATCGACCGCGGCGGCCGCGTGGTGCTCGCGAACCCGGCGGCCGGCGCGCTGCTCGGCAACGCGCTGGTCGACGCGCCGCTCGCGGCCCCGCTCGACGCCACCTTCGGCGCGGGCGCGATCGACCTGCCGGCGCTGCTCGGCACCGCGCCGCTCGCGCTCGAGCTGCGCTCGCGCCCGAACGACGGCGCGCGCGCCCGCGACCTGCTGCTGCGCGCCGCGCCGTTCCACGACGACGGCGGCACGCGCCTCGGCACCATCCTCACGCTCACCGACGTCTCCGGCCTGCGCGACGCGCAGCGCGAGCGCGACGAGCTGGTCGGCTTCCTGTCGCACGACATCCGCAGCCCCGCGAGTTCGTTGCTGGCGCTGACGCGGCTGCAGCGCGACCCGGCGCGCGCGCTCGCGCCGGAGGCCTTCGCGGCGCGCGCCGAGGCGCTGGCGCAGCGTTCGCTCGAGCTCGCCGACGGCTTCCTCGCGCTGGCGCGCGCCGAGTCGATCGGACGCGAGAGCTTCGAGCCGTTCGACCTGCGCGACGCGCTGCAGGACGCGATCGACGAGACCTGGGCCGCGGCGCGCGAGCGCGGCATCCCGCTCGCGCTGGACGCCGCCGGCGATGCCGGCCCGTGGCGCGTCCGCGGCCATCGCGGCCTGGTGGCGCGCGCGCTCGTCAACCTGCTCGCCAACGCGATCCGCCACGCGCCGCCCGGCAGCAGCGTGCCAGCTCGATGGCCGGCGCGACGGACGCGACTGGGAATTGCGGGTCGTCGACGCCGGTCCCGGCATCGAGCCGGGGCTGCGCGGCCGGCTGTTCGGCCGCTTCCAGCGTGGCGCGGCCGCGGCCGGCCGGCGCGAGCGCGGCAGCTCGCGGACGGGCGGCGGGGTCGGCCTCGGGCTCGCGTTCGTGCGCGTGGTCGCGACGCGCCACGGCGGCAGCACCGGCGTCCGCGACCGCGCCGACGGGCAGGGCGGCAGCGAGTTCTACCTGCGCGTGCCGGTCGACGAAGCGCCGCCCGCCTGAGCTTGCGGGCGGCCGTCGCGGCGGGCGCCTAGCAGCCTGTCGCCGGGAATACAAGTTACTGATTTCGAAACAATTTGTCGGCTACCGCCGACGCTTTTCGCGCGAACTTCCGGGCCCCCGGCCGCGTCTGACAGGGCATCCATCCGCAGATCGCTAGGAGTACGCCCATGGCCTGGACGCCGCCCGCCCCCGCCCTCACCTTCCGCCGCCGCCTGCGCGGCGCCGGTCCTGCCCGGCTCGCCGGCCTGCTGGCCGCCACCGGCGCCGCGGCCGCGCTGCTCGCCGGCCCCGGCGCGGCGAGCGCGGCCGACAACGGCTTCTACCTGGGCGCCGGGCTCACCCAGAGCCGCATCGACGACATCGGCCCGTCGCTCGACTTCAAGGACAACAGCTACAAGCTGATCGCCGGCTTCCGCCCGCTCGACCACTTCGCCGTCGAGCTGAACTACATCGACCTCGGCAAGGACAGCGAATCGCTCGGCCCGGTCAGCGCCACGGTCGATGGCAAGGCGTATGCGGCGTTCGCGGTCGGCTACCTGCCGCTGCCGCTGGTCGACCTGTACGCCAAGGCCGGCGTGGCGCGCTGGGAAGCGAATGCGCGTACCACCGGCATCTCGCTCGGCAGCCTCGACGATTCCGGCACCGAATTCGCCTACGGTGCCGGCGTGCAGGCGCGCCTCGGCAGCCTCGCGGCACGGCTCGAATACGAGCGCTTCGACGTCGCCGACACCGACGGCGCCGAGTTGCTCAGCCTCGGGGTGACCTGGACCTCTTCTGAGCAGCCGGAGGCCTCGCCCGGCCGCGCCACCGACCCGGCGCAGCGTGGCGCGGGCGCCACAAAGCACCAATCAAGTGGCTGATTCGAAACAGAATATTTTCTGAGGATTCCCGGAACCTTTCCGGAACTGGCGACTCCAATCCATCGAGCACTTCATCGTGCTCCCCGCTTCCCTCCCTGAGCGGGTACACCCGGCTCAACGAGACCTGTGCCGGGTAGTCTGGCCCCGGTGGCTTCGCAAGAGGTCACCGGGGTTTTCTTTTTCCGGGGGTCCATTGGGGGACCTTGCGGGCTCGTCGCGGGTGCCGAACTTCCCGGCCAGCCGGCGGGCTTACCGGATTCCGGTTTCCGGCAGCGCCGCGTCTGCGCGGCCGCCGCGGCTTGCGCCACACTGGTTCGTCGCCCGCACCGGGCCCGCGCGAAACCCAAGCCATGAGCATGCTGCCGGACCGCTTCCACCGCAACTCGTCCCGCCAGGTCGCCACCGCAACTGCGGGCCGCGGCGCGAGCCTCGTCGCCGGCGTCGCGCTCGCGGCCGCTGCTCGCGGGCATCGCGGCGCCGCGCGCGCTGGCGGCCGGCACGCGCGTGCTGCCGCTCGCGCAGATGATCGCCAAGTACGCCGATGCCGACTCGCGCTTCATCGAGATCGACGACGTCAAGCTGCACTACAAGGACCAGGGCGCGGGCCCCGCGGTGCTGCTGATCCACGGCTCCGCCGGCGACCTCGGCGACTTCGACGGCTGGACGCAAGTGCTGCTGAAGAAGGGCTGGCGCGTCGTGCGCCTCGACCTGCCGGGCTTCGGCATCAGCGGCCCGGTGATCAACGGCAACTATTCGATCGACCGCGTGCAGTCGCTGATCGACGGCCTGATGGACGAGATCGGCATCGAGCGCTTCGCGGTGGTCGGCACTTCGTACGGCGGCCTCGCCGCGTTCCGCTACGCCGCGACGCGCACCGAGCGCATCACCGGCCTCGTGATCATGAACTCCGCGGGCGTCGAATACGGCAAGCAGGAGGTCGACCCGAAGACCGGCGAGAAGAAGTTCTATGCCGCAAGCGTCAGCGACACGGTGTCGTGGGACGCGACCAAGGCGAGCTTCCGCAAGGCCTTCAACGAGCCGGCGAAGATCTCCGACGCCTGGGTGACGCGCAAGGTCGACTTCAGCAACATCGTCGGCCGCGACCGGGAAGCCGCGCTCGCGATCGACCAGTACGTGCGCGGCACGCCCGAGCGCGTGCTCGCGCACGTGCGCGCGCCGGTGCTGGTCTACTGGGGCGGCGCGAGCCAGGCGCTGTCGCAGGACACGGCCGACCGCTTCTATGCCGGGGTGAAGAACGCCTCGTACCGCGAGAAGCAGGTGCTGCCGAACGGCGGGCACATGATGCACGTCGAGTTCCCGGGGCCGACCGCGACCACGGTGGCCGCGTTCCTCGATGCGCGCGTGCGCCCCGGGCGCGCCCGCGCTGCCGGCGGCCGCGAAAAAATAAATCTGATCTATTTTCCGGGGCCGCGCAGGGCTAGCAGCAGGGCGTCCTGGGCCTCGCGCACGCCGCGGCCGTCGTGCGCCGAGAACAGCTGCGCCGTCGCCGCCTCGCCGAGGATCGCTTGCGACTCGCGCAGCAGCCGGGTCTGCTCGGTGCGGTTCAGCTTGTCGCACTTGGCCAGCAGCACGTGCACCGCGCGCCGCTCCGGCTGCGCCCACTCGACCAGCGCGACGTCCTCGTCGCGGATGCCGCGGCGCGAGTCGACGATCAGGAACAGGCCGCGCAGCGACTCGCGTTCGCGCAGGGCGTCGATCAGCGGCACCCACTTGCGGCGCTCGCTCGCCGGCACGTCGGCGTAGCCGTAGCCGGGCAGGTCGACGATGCGTTCGCCGGCGCCGATCTCGAAGTAGTTCAGCAGCTGGGTGCGGCCGGGCGTCTTGCTGGTGCGCGCCAGCGCCTTGCGCTCGGTGATCGCGTTGATCGCGCTCGACTTGCCGGCGTTGGAGCGGCCCGCGAACGCCACCTCGGCGCCCTGGTCGGACGGGAACTGCGGCGGTGCCGCGACGCTCAGCATGAAGCTGACCTGGGGGAAGCGGCTCACGCGCACGCCCCGCGGCGCCGCAGCGGCGGCCGGCCCGCGACCGGGCCGCGCCCCGCGCCGGCGGGGCCGCCGCCCGACGCCCTGACGCATCGCCACCACACCCTCGCACCGAGCCCCGTCGGACATGCTCACTCCGTGGCGACAACCCTGAATAATCCGGCACTTGACTCGCACCGGGCCGGGGCGGGATGCGCGGCGATTAGTGTACTATCCGCGCCTCCCGATCCCCGTCTCCCGAACCCTTTTGTCTGGAGCCTTCGAAGTCATGTCGAACGCGAAGCGTGTTGCCTGGGCCGCCGTCGCCCTCCTCGGCCTGTCCGTCGCCACCTCCAGCGCCCTTCGCCGCCACCGCGCCGACGCCGATCCTGCCCGGCAAGCTCGCGCCGGCCGGCAATGCCGAAGCCGGCGCCACCAAGGCCGCGGTCTGCACCGCCTGCCACGGCCCGAACGGCAACAGCGCCAACCCCGAGTGGCCGTCGCTCGCCGGCCAGAACGCCGCCTACATCCGCGAGCAGCTGACGCTGTTCCGCGCCGGCCAGCGCAACAACCCCGTGATGTACCCGATGGCCGCGCCGCTGACCGACGAGGACATCCACGACCTCGCCGCCTATTTCTCGACCCAGACCCCGGCCGGCCTCGAGGCCGACCCGAACTACTGGAAGAACGGCGAGAAGCTCTATCGCGCCGGCGACCGCGCCCGCCAGATCCCGTCCTGCAAGGCCTGCCACGGCCCGGTCGGACGCGGTAATCCGGGTGCCGCCTATCCGGCACTTCAGGCCCAGCACTCGGTCTATACGATCAAGCAGCTCACGGACTACGCCAGCGAGCAGCGTTATGTCGACCAGGCCGGCCAGAAGACCCGCTCGCGCAACGGTCACATGATGACCACGATCGCGAAGCGGCTGACCGCCGACGACATGCGCGACCTCGCCGCCTACATCCAGGGCCTGCGCTGAAGCCGCCGGGCGCGTCGCCGCGCCCGTCCGGCCGGTCCGACACCGCTCCTTCGCACGAGGCATCGTGATGAGAACAACGACCCAGCGGCTCGCGATCGCGGGCCTGACGCTGTGCGGCGCCCTCGCCCTCGCCGGCTGTGCCCGCGAGTCCGCCGAGCAGACGGCCGACGCCGCCGAGGAGTCCGCGGCCCCGGCCGACGACTCCGCGACGCCGGCCACGCCGCCGCCGGCGCCCGCGGTCGCCGCTTCGGACAAGCCCGCGACCGCCGTCGTCGAGGGCTCGACGCTGCCCGCCGAAGGCACCGAGGAAGCGCCGTCGAAGAGCGACGCCTCGCTCGAGCGCCTGACCCAGCTGCCCGCGCAGGACCAGCTGCCCGGCGGCAAGTGGCAGGTCGGCAAGAACTACCAGCCGATCGTGCCCGCGCAGCCGACCAACGTCGGCCCCGGCAAGGTCGAGGTGGTCGAGGTGTTCTGGTTCGGCTGCAGCCACTGCTATTCGCTCGACCCGTACCTCGAGAGCTGGAACAAGAACAAGCCGTCGTACATCGAGTTCGTGCGCGTCCCGGTGATGTGGGGCCCGGCGCACAAGTCGCACGCGCGCTTCTACTACACCCTGCTCGCGCTCGGCCGCGAGGCCGACCTGCACACCAAGGCGTTCGACACCATCCACCGCGGCGGCAACCCGCTGCTCGGCAACGACGAGGAGTCGAGCTACCGCGCGCAGCTCGCGTTCGCCAAGGCCAACGGCATCGACGAGAAGAAGTTCGCCGAGGCCTATCGCTCGATGGGCGTCGAGACCCGGCTGCGCCAGGCCGAGGAGCTGACCAAGCGCTATCGCGTCGAAGGCGTGCCGATGATGGTGATCAACGGCAAGTACTCGGCCGACGTCGGCTCGGCCGGCGGCCACAGCCAGCTGCTCTCGCTGATCAACGACCTCGCCGCCAGCGAGAAGCGCCGCTGATCAGCGTCTTCCTGCTCGACGCGCAGGGCCTGCACCGGCGCGCGAACGGCCTCGGCGAGGCGGTGCCTCCCGAGGCCGTGTGGATCGACCTGCTCGAGCCCACGCCCGAGGAAGAGACCAAGGTCGAGAAATTCCTCGGCATCGAGGTGCCGACGCGCGAGGAGATGCGCGAGATCGAATCCTCGAACCGTCTCTACGAGGAAGACGGCGGCCTCTACATGACGGCCACCGTGATCACCAAGATCGACACGGCGACGCCCGAGACCAGCCAGATCACCTACATCCTGGCCGGCAACCGCCTGATCACCAACCGCTACGTCGACCCGCTGCCGTTCCGCCGCTACGTCGCCTACGCCGAGCGCCACCCGCAGCAGTGCGCGAGCGGCGCCGCCGTGTTCGCCGGCCTGCTCGAGGCCACGGTGAACCGCATCGCCGACGTGATCGAGCGCATCGGCGCCAACCTCGACGGCATCTCGGTCGAGGTGTTCACGCCGCCGAAGCGGCGCGGGCCGGCGCGCGACTTCCGCGACATCCTCGACCGCGTCGGCCAGAACGGCGACCTGATCGGCAAGGCCCGCGAAACGCTCGCCTCGCTCGGCCGCATGCTGGTGTTCGCGCAGCAGGCCACCACCGTGAACTTCAGCGCCGACGTGCGCGGCCGCCTGCGCACCATCTCGCGCGACGTCACGCAGATGGCCGACCACGCGAGCTTCCTCGGCAACAAGGTCAACTTCATCCTCGACGCGACGCTCGGGATGATCAACATCGACCAGAACAACATCCTGAAGATCTTCTCGGTCGTCACGGTGTTCCTGCTGCCGCCGTCGGTGATCGGCGCGATCTTCGGCATGAACTTCGCCCACATCCCGATCTCCGCCCAGCCCTACGGCTTCTGGATCGCGATCGGGCTGATGGTGCTGTCGGCGGTGCTGCCGTGGCTGGAGTTCAAGCGGCGCGGCTGGCTCTAGCCGCGGCGCGCCCTTCCGTGACGACGCGGCGCGAATTCTGCAACCTTGGCTTCGCGCTCGGCACCGCCGGAGTCGCCGCCGTGCCACGGGCCTGGGCGGCCGGGGAATCCACGACGACGCTGCCCGCGCCGCTGCGCATTCCGGTCTGGATCGACGGCCGCGGCCCGCTCTCCTTCATCGTCGACACCGGCGCGAGCCACAGCGCGCTGGCCGCCCACTGCCTGCCCGAACTCGCGCGCTCGACGCGCCGCGAGGAGCAGATGCGGCTGCAGACCCCGGGTGGGGTGCTCGACGTGCCGACGGTGGCCATCGCGAGTCTCTCGACCGCGCCCGCGCCCGCGACCGCGCCAGCGTCGACTGGCCCCCGCCGGCTGCCCGTGCTGCCGCGCCGGGCGTTGGCCAGCGCCGACGGGCTGCTCGGCGCGGACGCAATGCAGGGAGGCCGGCTGCATCTCGATTTCGTCGCGGGCAGCGCCAGCCTGTCGCCGGCCACCGCGACCGCCGACTCGACCGCCGCCGCCGCGGCGCACGCGACCAACGCGCGAGGCGCGGCGACAGGCATGCCTGCGGGTCGCTGGCGCGCGGCACGGCCGGTCGAGGTGGACGTCGAGCTCGATGCGGTGAACCGCGCCTTCGTCGAGGTGCGGATCGGGCCCGTGCGGGTGCGTGCGCTGCTCGACACCGGCGCGCCGCGCAGCATCGCGGCGCCGACGCTGCGGCTCGATCCGAGGTCGCCGCGGCTCGATGCGCCGTCGCCGGCGGGAGGTGCCTCCGGCGTGTCGGCGACGACGCCGGCCCCGCGCGCCGCCGACGGCAGCCTGATCGCGGCGAGCGAGGCGATCCTGCCTGCCCTGCGGGTGGGCGCGCGTCGCTGGCCCGCCGGCCCCGTCCTGGTCGCGCCACTGCCGGCGGCCGCGCTCACCGCCGTCGGCGCGGCGGGCGAGACCTCGCTGATGCTCGGCCTCGACCGCCTCGCCGCACTCGAATGGCTGACGCTCGACTACCCGCGCGCGCGCCTCACGCTCAGTCCACTCCCGGGCCGGAAGGGGATGAACGGCGGCGTCGCGATGTAGAACTGCCCGGTGGTGCTGCGCACGATGATGATGATCGGGGCTCGGGATGCCGATGACCGTCGGCGGGAACGGCGGCTGGGCGTTCATGTTGTAGACCGGGAAGTAGCCGCCGCGGAACAGCAGCTGCCCGCAAGTCGGCGCCGTGGTCGAGACACAACCGCGCTCGGCGCCGGTCGGTGCCTGGTTCGCGTTCGCGAACATGTCGTCGGTCGAGGACCGCAGACCTTCCATCTTGAAGAAGATCTTGCCGAGCGCCTCCACGCTCTTGGCAATGTTGTCGAGGCTGAGGTTGCGGATCTCGTCGACCACGTCCTGCACCGGCGCGACGGTCTCGGGCCCGAGGAACACCACGTCGTTCAGCACCGGATACTTCAGGTCGAAGTCGAAGCCCTCGATGAAGGAGTCGCCGGCCTGGAAGCGCAGTACCGACAGCGAGGCGCCGCCGACCACCAGCTCGAGCGGCTGGGCGCCGAGGCCGAAGCGCAGCCGCGGACGCGAGCTGCACCATCAGCCCGCCAGCGATGCCCTGCTTGATCAGCGTGTTGCGGAAGCTGGCGACGAAGTTCGCCTGTTCGAGGACCTTGTCGACCGCCAGCGTCGTCAGCTGTTCGCCGAAGGTCGAGGCGACATAGGCGGTCTCCAGCGCTTCGCCCGACCCGGCCGCGGGTGACGCGACGTTCGCGGCGACCACCGGCAGGCCTGTGGCGCGCGCCATGTCGTCCATCAGCGCGTCCATCCATTCCGGCAGCAGTCGGCTGACGAGGTAGCGATACTCGGACTGCGCGGCGACCAGGCCGTACTCGCCGGGCTGGTTCCGCTCGAGCGTCGCCACCGCCGCGACCACGGCGCCGAAGCGCTGGTCGAGCTGCGCGAACGGCGTCGTCGGCGCGCGGATCGCGTCGATCATCTCCAGCACCTGCGCCACGCCGTTCTCGAGCATCGCGAGGTTGACCTCGTCCTCGGCGGCCGGCGTGAGGCCGACCTGCTGCAGGTCGCGCAGCGTCGGCGGCAGCCCGCCTTCGGGCGCGAACGGCGTCGCGAAGCGCAGCCGGCTGCGATCGAGCGCACGCCAGCGCTGCACCGCGCTGCGCATCCGCGCCTGCATCGTCGCGGTGTCGCCGGCGACACCCGCCGCGCGCGACTCGCGCATCAGATCGAGGACCGCGGCAAGAGTCTCGCCGAAGTTCCCGATCGCGAGCTGGTCGGTGTTGGCGGAGGCCGAAGCCGGCGCGCCGACGGTGAAGTCGACCGCGGCGCTGCGGCCGCTGCCCGGATA